>JBBPBX010007431.1:29802-50743 GCA_038048925.1 Garcialebias charrua
TATATATATATATATATATATATATTAGGCATGTAACGGTACTAGTGGGTGTACCGAACCGTTTCGGTACGTCACGTTCGGTTCGGTCCACCTGCGTACCGTTTCGGTTATTTTTTCACTCATTGAACGTTAATATATGCGCCGCGGAACAAAATTTCCTGGGCGCGTTTCAGCACGGAGCTATTATCGCGCAGCACGCGCAGCTCGCGAGCTCGCAGCCCTTAGCCGTTAGCTTCTCACTGCGGTCTCCTGTTTGGGAACGTTTCTTGTTAAAAGACGAGCGTGCACATCCAAAGCTGTGTGGACGTTGTCTTATGAAGACTCTGCAGCAGCAACACGTCTCACGTGAACGCGCTTGAAACTACGTCATCGGAATGTGAACGAAGAAAAAGCAGCTTGCAACAGCGCCAACAACAACAGCTGCTGCATTTAAACTACTTTTATCAGGTAAATCACATCAGTCCAGAGCAATAACACAAACTATGAGTTTTTAAATCTATGATTCTAAGTCTGAATGTTGTTATATGCGCAGGCTTTAAAGTTATTCATCCTCGCTACGAACACCCATCACTCAAAAAGTTCAGAACTTTATGAAAAAACTAAAACTGATATTGTCAACAAGCCCTGGAGCAAAGCCCTGCCCTAATGATGAGTGAGAGATTCAACCGTTCAAGAAGAGGTATTGTTCTTTTATTATTATTATCTAAATAATCTTTTTTATTCAAAATCATAATCTTATTAACTTGTTTTTTTTTTTTTTTTTGTCTTTTATTTCCAGTGTGGGACAGAGGTAGCTGCTCTTTTCTTCCACTTCAGGGACAGACATCCACCAGAATCTGGTGACCAGATCACCTGCAGCTAAGAAGTGTGTGATGACTGAACTGAACTCTGAACTGTTCCAGCACCTGTCCCACCAAGAAGAGGTTGTGAGTACAGTAATGAGGACAAATACAGCCACACTGCTGCTACTGGACAAAAACTTGATTAGTTAGATTGTAAACAGTCTGCTGCTGCTTATTGTTCTGGTTCTGACTGTTATTGTATTTATTAAGATTTTTATTATTGTTAAAATAGTTTTATTGTAGAGTGCTGTTTATTTAAAATATCATCCAAATGGGTCACTTTTATTTATTACTACAATACAATACAAACGTATTTTTGGCATATTTTCAAAATAAACATTTTGTAAGTCTTTATTTTGTACTTTTTTTTGTACCGAAAATAAACCGAACCGAGCCCTCCTTGTAGTTGAACCGAACCGAAATGTGATTTTAGCGTACCGTTACACCCCTAATATATATATATATATATATATATATATATATATATATATATATATATATATATATATATATATATATATACCGTATTTTCTGGTGTATAGGTCGCACCTGTGTATAGGTCGCAGTGTCTAATATTTATCAATAAACTGGAAAAATCCGTAAATAGGTCGCACCGGTGTATAGGTCGCACCGGTGTATAGGTCGCACCTAGGTCGCACCTACATTTGTTAGCTGCCATTTTTGTAAGACTGTGTCTCACTTTAATTTTTGTCAATAAATTATTACAAATCAGCTTATTTCAAAATGTAAATACCACCAACATCATTAAAATTAAACTACAGACTCCTAAAAAAATGTTTGTTGGCTGCCTTTTTTGTAAAACTGTGTCTCACTTTGATATTTGTTAATAAATTATTACAAATCAGCTTATTTCAAAATGTAAATACCACCAACATCATTAAAATTAAACTACAGACTCCTAAAAAAATGTTTGTTGGCTGCCTTTTTTGTAAGACTGTGTCTCACTTTAATTTTTGTTAATAAATGACAAATCAGTTGCAGCTGAAGGTGATCTGCTCAGAGTTGCAGCTGCTGTGGAAACCAGTGCAGGATAGCTGCAGCAATTTTATTATATTTTACTAGATTTTATCACTTGTTTTATTTTATTTATTTTTTAAGCAAGCCTAATCTGCATCCACATGATTTTATCTTTGATCTTAGTCGATATTATTATTGATTTTATCACTTGTTTCATTTTGATCTTTGCTTTGTTACACTTTGTAGCACTTTGAGATTTTTATTAATGAAAAGTGCATTATAAATGGAATTCATTATTATTATTATTATTATCTGGAGGTGGAGCTGACTGTGAGCTGAAATATGCAGCATCTGGAGGTGCAGCTGATTGAAATGCACTTTGACAGTTACAGCTACACCCAAATAAATCTGTAAATAAAGCAGAATACTGGTACAGGCCTCTTTAGCGATCATAGCGGCCGAAACTGGTACTGCACTTGCACTGCCCCCTGGTGGCCGAAACTGGTACTGCACCATTTTATGCAACAGGGAAAAAGGGCCATAACTCAGCCAAAAATTGGTCTAAAAATATGAAAAAAAATCCATAAATAGGTCGCACTGGTGTATAGGTCGCAGGCCTTGAAAAAACCATAAAAAGGTGCGACCTATACACCGGAAAATACGGTATATATATATATATATACATATATATATATATATATATATATATATATATATTAGTGAAAAAAAGCTGTCAATATGCACCTCATTAATACGTTTGTCTTACAAAATTATGTTTTCGTCACATTTAACTTACCTCTCAGATGCTTTAAAAATGCCACCTGACGTTCAGTTAAAAAAATAATTTACTTCTGAAAAGGTAAAATTAGTCTTAAATCCTCTGAAATGTGTCACAAGGCAGGACAGAACAGCCACTTGATTGCCATTTAAAGTGAAGCGGATGTAAAGGACCAGTTGTATAAAATGTTTTAACATTCCTTTTGAAATGTAGACATTTAAAGCTATTCTATATTTATGTTACAACTTGTTTGCTAAAATGAAATGAAATATTAAATTGAAATAATACACAAACCAAGATTATTATTTTTTTTTAATAGTGAATTTACTTGAACAATCGTGGTGGAGACACAAAAGATCTTGCCTTTGTCTGAATTAGACGTGTTGCAGAACTTTGTGTAATACCTTTATTTCAGAGAAGATAATGAGCTTTTTGTTGTAAAAATGAAGGTAGTGGGGGGGGAGGGGTGGAGGGACTTGTAACATAATATCCTCCACTGAAGACTCTAAAATGATCTCACTCCTTGATAACAGACAGTACACTTCAGCACCGTCCTTTTATTCAGGGTGATGCATCAAGGGAAGTAATTACAGTCACTACTGACAGATCGATGACTAACGTTGACAACAATATCTCCGTCTATAAAACCCCGATTTCCCTCAGCTGGGTTTAAACATTTATAGCAGGCACGGTAACAAAGAGCTGCCTTTTGTGTTAAACATAGTCTATTTTTTAAGGTTTTACAGCGACTTGCTTCACAGAGTGCGTACTTCTGAAGGTAAGCTGGAATAATTCACTGTATCACACTCTGTCAGTGCTGTTTGTTCGTTTCTTCTTCCCTTTTGATCACCAAATTAAAATAATCCTTTCCACCCCCTTAGTGCATTGCTGTAAATCCAAAAAGGCAAATATGCTAATTATTTTCTATTTTCATTTTCAGTCCAGATTTGGCTGCTGCAGAGCTGTTTTAAGGAAACCATTAACAATGAGGACCGTGACTTTCCTTCTGTGTTTTGGAAATATTTTCATTGCATTACGGGCCAACGACCAGCGCTCAGAAGAATTCAGTGTAATGGAGCTTCCTGAAACAGCTTCCCCTGATCTAATACTGGAAAACCCAAAATCCAACAGCTCGGTTTATCCAACCCAAGTCACAGGAGGGAAAATGGCACACCCTCCCATGTGCTCAGAGTCAGCTGGAATCAAAGACACCTTTAAATATGTCAACATTATGGTCTCTCTGCTGGTATTTGTTGTTGGGATTTTGGGAAATTCAGCCTTACTTAGAATCATTTACACAAACAAAAGCATGAGAAGTGGACACAACATCATCATTGCAAGTCTCGCTTTAGGGGATTTGATCCACATTGTGATAGACATTCCAATCAACTCATACAGGGTGAGTTATTTCTTGTGCTTTGTTGTTCTGCACTCAAAAAAATCCCCCTTGATTGTTTTTTTCCCCTCTTAACAGAAATGTCCTTGTCTTTGTTGCAGCTCATGGCAGAGGACTGGCCTTTTGGTTTAGTTTTATGCAAACTCGTCCCCTTCATCCAAAAAACTTCTGTTGGGATTACCGTGTTCAGCTTATGTGCTTTGAGTGTTGACAGGTACGGAGATAAGCTTCACTTTTCCGTCCCCTTCATGGAAATAGCATTCAATGGCTGCAATCTGTATTTCATCAAGCAGAGAGATTTGTTTAGCATTAGTCCTTGAAATGTTCTTGAACTGAAATAAATAAAGCATCAATGTTCTTGGTTGAAAGTTCCCAGAGCTGTAACATTTTCTCATTGATTTTGCAGATACCGCGCCGTTGTATCCTGGAATCAAATCAAAGGCATTTGGGTTTCCGTGCGGACAGCGATAGAAATAACCCTGATATGGTTTGTTTCTCTCCTGCTGGCGGTCCCTGAAATGGTCGGCTTTGATATGATAACAATGGACTACAAAGAAAAACATCTGAGGATATGCCTGCTTCACCCCATCCAAGCCACGCAGTTCATGCAGGTGATGCCACGCCGTAAAGCAAACAACAAAAACAGAGCAAGTGTTTGAGCGAGTATTCTTTGAAAGTTAAATGAAATATAAAATGCCCGCAGTTCATTTTGTTGAACTTGAACCATCAAATGTCAAGTGCCGATTTGTTTACGTCCTTGTTAGCCTCTTTGTGCGTGCGTCAAACGTCGTTTCATGGATGCTGTTATCATAGCAACCGCTCAACATCATGTCAGCTGCAGCACAGTTCGTTGGCACGTTCTTTTTTGTTTTGCTACAGTTCTATAAAGCTGTAAAAGACTGGTGGCTCTTTGGATTTTACTTCTGCATGCCACTTGCTCTGACTGCAGTTTTCTACGCACTCATGACCAGGAGGATGCTGAGAAACACAGAGAGTTCACTAAGTGGTTGCATCAAACAGGTTATACAAAGCAAAGCTTTTACACCTTTTACAGATTATGGTTTTTTTTACATTTTAATTTGATTTGTCTCTTTTCTTGTATAGAAGCGAGAAGTGGCTAAAACTATCTTCTGCTTGGTTGTTGTGTTTGCCCTCTGCTGGTTGCCTTTGTACCTCAGCAGAATCTTGAAATCAACCATGTATGATCAGAAAGATCCGAACAGGTGTCAGCTGCTGAGGTGAGCAGTAATTTGTGTGTGTTTGTCTGCCTTCTGTGTTAGCAAAATATATCATGGACCACTGAACAGTTTTAATTAAAATGGCTGCCACATCAAACTAATGTTAACAGACAGAATAATAGCCATAACTTAATCAGTTTTACACATTTTGAAGTGTTTGTCGCTAAGCATCATCTCTGACACGTTCTCTGAGTGCTAATTGGTTGCATAAGATGTGTGTTTAAACTTAAACTGCTACAGCCCTGTCTGTCTGTAAAATATGTCATACCAGTGAGCATATTTTCAAAAAGGAACATAATCATTGGGTGTGTATACAGAACTTATTAACTTTTAGAGTCAGTCCAATTTAATAATAATAATAATGATCATTTTATTTAAAAGCGCCTTTCAGGGCACCCAAGGACACTTCACAGCAAGAAAACAAACAAACACAGTTCAAACATCAGCAGTAACAAATTGAAATATAAAATACATAAAGATTATAAAATGCAAAATAATAAAAATACATTTAGTAAAGTTAATGATAAGCGAGTCTAAAGAGATGTGTTTTCAGAGCAGTCTTGAACAGAGAAAGGGAGGTGGTGTTTCGAAGGTCTGGCGGTAGAGCGTTCCAGAGGTGAGGGGCAGAGCAGGTGAAGGCCCTGCTCCCCATGGTGGAGAGGCGGGCAGAGGGTACATGGAGATGTAGCGAAGAGGAGGATCTGAGAGAGCGTGATGGGATGGAGATTTGTAGGAGGTCAGATAGATAAGGAGGGGCAAGGTTGTGGATAGATTTGAACGTGAGAAGTAGAATTTTGAAGATGATGCGTGATTTAACCGGGAGCCAGTGGAGCTGCTGCAGGACAGGAGTGATGTGGTTATAGTAGGAGGTTTGAGTGATGACACGGGCAGCTGAGTTCTGGACCATCTGTAACTTGTGGAGAGATTTGTTGGGGAGGCCATAGAGAAGGGAGTTGCAGTAATCAATACGGGAAGTCACAAGACTGTGCACCAGGATGGCTGTGGAGCGGGGTGTGAGAGAAGGACGGAGACGGTTAATATTACGGAGGTGGAAATAGGCAGACCGAGTAATATTGTTGATATTAGGATATTAGTAATAATAGGATACCTTCAGAAGCTTCAATATATTCAAAACAGTGCAGCAAGGATTTTGTTGAGAGTTCGTAAATTTGAACATATTACACCCATTCTCCATAACCTTCATTGGCTTCCTGTCACCTACAGAATTCAGTACAAAACTGCTCTCATTACACACCAATGCTTACACGGAACTTCACCAGATTATCTAAAGGACATTCTTGTTCCATATTCATCCACCCGGTCTCTGCGGTCACAGAACAGTAATCTCCTTCACATTCCGAGAACCAAATTAAGGACCATGGGAGACCGGGCTTTCAGTGTGGCTGCCCCCCGCCTGTGGAACTCTCTTCCTGACTGCCTGAGAGCCCCACAGTCACTGGTTGACTTTAAGAGCGGCTTGAAGACCTTTCTTTTCAACCAAGCATACTCTGCCTCCTCATGATTCTATCTTAGTTGATACTGTTATTGATTTTACTTGTTTTATTACTTGTTTTATTGACATTTAATTCTGTTGCACTTTGTAGCACTTTGAGATTTTCATGAATGAAAAGTGCGTTATAAATTAAATTCATTATTATTATTATTATTATTATTTATATTGTTGATGTGTGAAGTGAAAAAGAGAGTGGTGTTGAGGATGACACTGAGACTCTTGACCTGAGGGGAGGGGGATAGCAGAGAGTTGTTAAGGGGGACGAGAAGATGTTCTCATTTTGAAATAGAGTTTTTGGTACCAACAAGAATGATTTCTGTTTTGTTACTGTTTAGTTGAAGGAAATTGTTAGAAAACCAGTGATTTAGCTCAATGAGACAGTCGGTGAGGATGGAGGGTGGGTTGGTGGGGTTTGGTTTTGTTGACAAGTAGAGCTGTTGCCATCAGCATAACAGTGGAAATGGACGCCATATTTCTGGAAGATGTGACCTAGAGGTAGGAGGTAAATGATGAAGAGGAGGGGTCCGAGGACAGAGCCTTGGGGGACACCCGTGGAGATGGGGGAAGACTGGGAACGGAAGGATTTAATCTGAATGAATTGAGTGTAGTTGGAGAGATAGGAGTTGAACCAATCTAACGGAGTACCTGAGATGCCAATGGAGGTTAGTCTGTTAAGGAGGGTAGAATGACAGATGGCCACTACAGCCAACACAGAAATGACTATAAGTCACATAATTGTACACATTTTAATATGGTGTGTTTGTAGCTGAGAGGTGTTCCCAGCATATAGTCTGAAGCCTCCGGCAGAGCTCAGCGTACTGCCTGTACGCCACTCTACGCGCGCATTCTGTGCGCACGCGTTCGCTGGCACAGCTCTGCTTTCGTGCTCGCGTTAAATGCTCGCGTTTTCGCTCCAAATTCTTGTTGTAATTTGAGCAGCTGCGTGCAGAGCGTCTGCCTACGGGACAAACTGAGGTCGCTGATTGGTCATTTGCTGACACGCCTACTCAATTGATTGACAGGTCGAGTGGGAGACTGCATGATCTGGCTGGCTGCAGCCGCTGTGGTGTTTCTAAACTTTATATGTTAATAAAAAGTTCTAAATAAATGAAAATAAAAACAGGGAGCCTTGGTCCTGCAGCCCACAGCCCACCAGGAAATATTTAGAACGTCGTGCAGCCAGGTAGGACATGGTTATTATTCGCGTGATCGCGACAAATTCATTCATTTCAGTCATGGAGTCGGAGGAGGAAGCGATTACTTGACTTTTGGCAAAAAAAAAAAGAAAAGTTCAGATCAGCGATGAAAAAGGGGAATTTAATTCATTTGTGTAACATACAAAACAGTCCGGCGCCGGGGAAGTTTATTGTGAGACAACGCGCATCGCGTACGCGGCCGTAAAATTTGAGCTTTGCGCGTTCGTGCCCTGCGGGGCTACGCGGGGCTATGCGGGGCTACGCTTTTGCCTCTTCATACGTACGGCGTAGTGTGGCTTACTGCCTGTACGCTGAGCTCTGCCGGGGGCTTAAGCCTTTACACATTGTGCAAGCCCTCACATTAATAATAATAATTTGTCACATTTGTCATCTGTGTATGTTTCCCATACTTGACAGACGAAATTGGTCTTCTGCCTTTAACCCAACCACCACCAGGTGGTGCAGCGAGCAGCGTAGTCGCGCTCGGGGAGCTGGAGAATTATATGTGCACTCATAGACACCCCAAGGTTACAAAGTTCATGCTCAACAATCCAGGTAAAAAATAAAAATAAAAATCCAACAAAGTTCAGTCAGGTCATCTGAACAGTTTTTTTATTTTTTAAAGATGTTTCGTTCTTCATCCAAAGGACTTCATAAGTCCGAGGAACCACAAACAAACTCAATCCCACAAGCGGCACACTCACATTGTGGACCACGGCTCAGTATGACACCTTATGGTGACACTGTTTTGGTTTACAATGTGAGTGTGCTGCATGTGGGACTGAGTTTGTTTGTGGCTTCTCGCACTGATGAAGTCCTTTGGATGAAGGACGAAACGTCTCAACAAAAAAAGAAACCATCCATATGACCTGACTGAACTTTATTGGACTCTCACTATATTGCATGACATCACACCTAATGTCATCTAAGGTTTGACCAAAACAGATTTACGTTTATTTTTGCATCATATTATCTGAATTTAAAGCTCCAGTAAAACAAGTTGCAGCTGAAAGGCATTCCTTTAAGAAATGCTAAACCCCTAATGTCCTGTAAGTAAACACCTTTTTGTGTAGCTTACAGATGGTGTATGATTTTATTTTCAGTATCTTCCTTGTTCTTGACTATTTTGGAATGAACATGGCATCCCTGAACTCATGCATCAACCCTATCGCATTGTACATCGTCAGCAGGAGATTCAAGAAATGCTTCAAGGTGAGAGCACTTATACCTCTTCCTCTATCTGATGTATGTTGAAAACATTGCTGTCTATGGTGGATGAGGTGTGTGTGTCTGGAGCACATAATGGAGTCATGTCTGTAAAAGACTGCTGCCCGACTCCAGTGAGTATACTTGAGGGGGTCATAAGTGAAAATGGACTGGAAAAACATTGTCAGTGGGAAAAAAAAACCCATCTGGCAACCTTCCAGATATTTAGTCTCTGAATCAAAGTGATGTGTTATGAGGAAGAAAAAAAAAAAGGAACTTCAGGGCAATTTTTCTTAAAGCTTTTATTGTATTGCAGCTCTTGAGGAAGATATTGGAAACACTCTGATTTATTGTACCGCCACACTCTCCTTAGTGAAAGTTTGTCTTGTGCTGTATAGGTTTTGTGTCATATTTATGTATAAAATCATAGACGTTTAGCTTTGATTTGGCGCTTAGTTTGAACTAAAATAGAAACTCAAGCTTTTAACGTCAACTGGAACAAACAAAACACAATCATTTTCGATTAGAGCTCCTCTGCTACGTCCTGTCTGAATGAATGGAGGCTCAGTTGCTGTGAAATGACAACATGAGTGGATGGAAAAGCTCGTCCTGTCCACTGACTGAACTTTTCTGTGGGGTCCTTCAGGCGTGTCTGTGCAGGCCGTGTTCGCCTCGTCGAGCCTTCAACGACTACGAGCCGCCGCCGCCGCCGTGCGTTTTGAAGTCCAGAATGCAGGATCCGGCCTCGGAGCAAAGCAGCAACATCAAAGCTCAGACGGAGACCCCCGCACCTCCAACCTGTTAACACCTCACTGGCTTAACAAAAGTCATGCGGAACTGTGAAAATACTTTGTGATCTGTCAATAGTTCTTTATTGAATGTATGACTTTCCACACAAATACCAATTTGGCTCTCTCAGTTGCTCAGCAACCTTGACATGCCATCCTGATAACACAATCCCCCCCACCCCCTTTGAATAACACGGACCACTGTCTTTTGCAATGCTGTCGTCAGCTGAACATCTGCTTTGGCATGAGCAACCTGGAGTCAGACTGTTCAGACTATTTGCCCCTGAGGCTTGACTCGCTTCCAAACATTACATCAGATTTTTTATTTTTTTTACCTTGTACCTATCCTGTATCATGCACCTCGACTTTCTCTCAAATCACTGTTTTGGGTGCGATGTTGACTTGGCACCCATCAACAGAAATCTTGTCACGGCTCACGGCCTGCATATATTCATATACAATCTGTTTCTGGATGCTGGGAAGACGGCCTGCCGCAGGAGATCAAGCGAAATTTAAATTATTGCTGTGGGCTTCAAAGCACTTAAATGTTATTTTCATTTCGCGTCTCGTGCAAAACACGGCATCATGAAGAGTCTAAAGCCCCTCCATTCCTCCTTGAACCTCCAGAAAACATATCAAACCCGGCGCCACAAGTAGATTCCATCTCTGCCAGTGAATGAACTGATTGATGGTGGCCTATTTTTAATGCATTGTTAAATGTGTAATGCATAGAGACACTTTATAAAAGACCTGGGAGTTGGAGTGGGGAGGGGAGAAGAAGGAAAATGAAGATGACAGAATGAGGTCAGGAGGAGAGAGGGATTGGGAGTGGAGGTGGGGAGGGGGGGGGAGTTTAGTGGGTGGCACCTGATAGGTCTTCCTGTCACAGGACAAGCACAAATAGTGCGTCGCTCCTCCAGTTTATGCTGTGTCAGTCTGCAAAAAGTGTCTCGGTTGCTGGGAGCTGGAAGGCCTATTAAAAGTTTGTCTTGTCAAAGTAAAGTCAGCCGTTTGTAAAAGATTCACTCGTTTGAAGAAAAAAATACATGTGCACGATTGTCTGAGGAGCTTGCGATGGCGTAAAAGTGTGGCGTAATCAGGACATGACTTCATCACGTATTTATAAATCTGACAAAAGCGTCTTAACAAAGTACTTTTTTAATAATGTTATAATCATCTATATTCATCACCTGGCTCTCGTGGTGACCAGTGATCATGTGCCTGTGCTTTGTGTGTCTGCTTGTTGGCAAAATATCCATTGACCCAGCGTATGTGTTTTAATTAAACTCTCTGAAAGTAAACAGTGGATGTACAGTTTCATCAAAGTTCATGCGCAATAATCAAGGTAAAAAAAAAATCAACAAAGTTCAGTCAGGTCATCTGGATGATTTCTTTTTGTTGTTGTTGTTGTTGAGATGTTTCGTCCTTCATCCAAAGAACTTCATCAGTCCAAGGAGCAACAAACAAACGGTGTCCCACAAGCAGCACACTCCCATATAGTGGACCAACCAGTTTGCTGGTGTTATGGGATGACTGAGTACAGTATGAACTTTGATGTTTTGAATCACTTTGGCATGGCGGTCTGAAAGGAGTTGACGGGGGAGAGGGTGGGCCCCAGAAACCATCTTATCACCATCAAACTGGTTGGTCCATTATACAAGAGTGCTACTTGTGGGACTGAGTTTGTTTGTGGCTCCTTAAATTGATGAAGTCCTTTGGATGAAGGATGAAGCTTTTTTTTTTTTTTAAGTCCAGATGACCTGACTGAACGTTGTTGGATACATCTATAGGTGATTATTAACCTTTGCAGTCAATGCAGTTCAAGATGGCTGCCACAACTACTGCAAAATAACTAAACACAAAACTAATTCTGTTTACAGGTATTGAGCTAAGATTTGGTGCAGGAGTAGTTGAGAGGCACCCCGGACACTCTGACAATAACAGGTCGCACCAGATGTTTGTTTAAAACTGGTACATGAACTGTTGCAGGCAATCTTGTTTGTCTGTTAGCAAAATATTTCATGAACCACTAGCTAGATTTGAATGCAACGTTCAGAAAATGTTTGCTAGAAGGAAACCTGCTATTATTTAAAATTTAGAGTCAACTCAATTCAAGATGTCCGCCACGGTTGTTGAACTTTAGCAAACTCAAAAATGGCTACAACGCAGTCAGTTTTACAGATTTTGAGCAAAAACGTGGTGTGGTAGTTGACTTGTTCCCATGAGATATTCTGAGTACAACACTTTGTTTGTTATCTTTGTATAAAACCTTGTCGTTAATTAGTGAGGTAAACCCCATATGTCTGTTAGCAAAATATCTCTTGAGCCACAAGACAGATTTGAGTGATATTTACAGAAAGTAATGACTGGATGTACATCTGCTACTGTTTAACTTGGGAACTCAACCCAGCTTAGTACAATCACCACAGCTAACTGTTCTTAGGAAGCACAAAATGTCCATAACTTCATCAATTTTTCCAATACTGAGCTAAATTTAATGTCATGGAAGTTGAGAGTCATCCTCAACACATAACTTTAAAAGCTAAGAAATTATGTAAGGCTTTGTAACAACACATTAGATAGCTTACAATTTTATTTACAAGATGTCACATAGATAATCCATCCATCCATCCATCCATTATCTTTTACCCGCTTCTTTCATTTTGGGTCACGGGGGTCGCCGGTGCCCATGTCCAGCAATCACTGTGCGAGGGGTGGGGTACACTCTCGACGGGTCACAAGTCCATCACAGGGCCACATAGATAATGTAAGTAAAAAAACAAACAACTCTGGCATAACGGTGGATGGTCATACAGATTCATTCAAGCAAACCTAAGCCTTTAATTGTAACAATTTAGGCAAATACAATGAAAAAAAAAAAAAAAACGTCAGGCAAATAATTCCTGAATATTATTATTGAGGAATAATAAACTTCATAATAATTTTTGCCACTTGCCTTGCAAATGAATCACACTTTCATGTTTCTACTTACTTATTTACTAATTACAGTGTTTATTTTTTGTTTTATTGAAAATATAAAAAGTAATAAAATACATCATGAAACCATGTAAAGGCTGTTTTCAAACACTCAGAAAGTAATTGCTGGATGTAAATCTACAACTAATTAAACTCTGACTCAAGCAAATTAAGCTGATCAATTTTATTAAGCAAAAATATTGCTTTAATGTGGTCAGTTTTCAAAATACTGTATTGGGATAAAATGTGACGTGAAACTCATCCTCATCATATGAGCACTAATAGATCTTTATTTAAAACTTAGGTGGTGCGCAAGGAGCCTCTCGTCAAGGAATACTTATTTCATTTATAGATGTCATGATAAATAGTTAATAATTTACTCCACACCCTCTTCCATAAGACAAACTCAAATCAGTTCCACTGAATGAAATCCAATAAGCACTGGAGCATTGCATGGGGTTTGACAATGTGCATACAAATATTGACAGCTTGCTTGGTAATTGTGTATTTCCAAACCTGAGAATTGTTTGTTTCTTCATGTACTCAAAAATGCCACCCTATTTTCAAGTTGTAGTTTATTATTTTTTTGTCTTGAAGCCATCTGCTTCAAAATGTGTTTGATGATTATTAAAGACTCCACAAAAACACCTCAAGAGAACAGATAAATAGCGTGCATGTTTTCCAACCCACTCACAATTATATTGCTCGCTGTGCTAAAAAAAAAAAATCCTGCTCGTCTGTGTTGAGATAAGTAAATGCTGTCTGAGGCTTTGACCGTTTTAGCCAGCAGCGCTGGACGTGAGTCGTTGGTTCATTGTGCTCATTTATGCTGAAGCCAATTTCCTCATTTGGCTCTACTTTCATCTTTGTACTCTAATCAAAGATAAGACACCTTTAAAATTCATCTTATTGGACCCCGCTACATTTGATCTTTTATGTCTCACTTGAGTTTTATGTGTATTTTTGTCATGATCCATGTTGAAGAAGACCAACGACTGAAACACAGGACGAGGCGACAGAAGGTATTAACAATAAAAACTTCATTCTTTTAAACTGAAGGAGCAGGCTGAACAGAAACTAATTTAAAGGGATAGTTCTTATCTTTTGAAGTAGGATTATGTTATAAAGGTTATGAACAGGACTTTACCTGTTGTACCTGCTCTTTGAATGACCTCTGTTAGAAAAATTGTTGAATTATGATTGAATGGACAAGATAAAGACCAGAGTGCTGTCACCATCCATCCATCCATCCATCCACCTTGTCTACCTTATTTTTAATTTCTGTGTCTCAGCTGGTGCATATCTCCAGTGGTATGTAAATGGCAAACAGTACCGTATTTTCCGGAATATAGGTTGCAGCTTTTTATTATTTTTGCATGCCCTGCGACCTAGATTCAGGTGCGACCTATTTATGGCTTTTTTTATAAAATAAGCTGATTTGTAATCATTTATTAACAAAACTAAACTGAGACACACTCTAATGTCAGCTAACAAATATATATTTTTAGGTGTTTATCCTGCTAAAAGATTATTCATTTATTAAAGAAAAGTTCAGCTCAGACATATATTTGCTATAATTTTTATCAAACAAATAATTGTTTTTAAGTGTTAATCTTCTTAAAAGCCTTGCTGTGCGCTCCTGTAGAAGAGACATTTGCAGCAGAGCTGAACACGGTCCACATTTTGACGTAGGTGTGACCTATATTCAGGTGCGACTATATATGGATTTTTCCAATTCTTTGGCAATAATTGGCCAATGCGACCTATATTCCAGAAAATACGGTAAATGGACTGTACAGTACTTGTATAGCCCCTTTCTATCACTTTCCACTACAACCTGTATGCATGTAAATAAACTGACAACAATGCAAACCTTCATAAAATTGTGTTTGCATGAATCACTTAGAATTTTTTTTAAAATTGGTGTTGTTTTGAGACGACAGTTTATCCATTTTAATCTTAGCTTGTCAATCTGTTCAAATTTAAACCCTGTTTCTTCAAAATGATGTTGTTTGAAGTGCTATCTACAACATGTAAGATAATGATTGTTCATTATAGGACCTGAATTCAAGTTGAGAACATTGGGCTCTTAAACAGTTGGCTCCCAGATGGTTCCTCACAAATAGTGCTAAGGGGCCATTTGAGAGTTAAAATTATTTGTTTTTGATGAGCTGAGACAAATCAGAGTCAGAGTCAGAGAATCTTTATTGTCATTTGCACTGCATGTGTTACATGTGATGAAACAAGATTATGTACACAAGGAGTTACATCCAACAACAAAATGTGAGAGAAAAACAGTAATAACATCTAGGATATAACTAAGAAAACATCATCTAGAAATACACTAATCACTAATGTAATAGAAAAACATCATTATAAACAGCAGCACGAACATGAGTCTGTATGAGCAGATGGTCACAGATGAACACAGCAACAAGAAAACAGATCAGCATCAGCATGATGTGATATTTTGCAGTGATTATTCTTATTATTTATTTATTCATGAGTCTAACAGCCTCAGGGTAGAAGCTGTTCCTCAGTCTAGTGGTTTTACATAAATTATCTCAGAAAAGAGGCCACCGTCACTAATCTGACTGTTTCTGTAAACTTGGAGGTAAAAAAAAAAGACAAACCTCGACTGACATAAACTTGACACGAGCTGACTGACATGTGACACAGTCTGGGAAGAAAACCCTACAGACCATAGCAAAAGGCTGTTTCAGCATGCACTTCTGTCAAAGCCTAATTTGGGGACTCAAAAAAAGGCGTTCAATACAGAACAACTGGACTTTATTTGTAACAAACACTCTCTCCCTCTCACAGTCTCCAATTGAGAAAGCTCATCGGATGATGAGCGAAACGTCTTGTTTGTTACAAATAAAGTCCAGTTGTTCTGTAGTGAACGCCTTTTTTGATTTTATCATGTCCTGGACGACTGAGAATCTACACCAGCTAATTTGGGGACGTTGCTGTCAAATGCTCAGCTCTCTAGTGTTTTTGAAAATCCTCACAGATAATCAACCGATGCTGAGATGCTATCACTGTCCTTGGCAGCTGTGCTCCCAACTGCTGGATGACACAGACATAACCAGGCTCTGGTATCCGAAGCTGTGACGTCAGCGTCAACACCAGCCCTGAGCAGGACTCTCAGACCCTCTTTAGTAATCTCTGTGCACACAAGGCTCACATAAAGCTCCCGTGGTGCCGCTCGGGCTCCCCAGACTGTGGATTTAATTAAACAGTGTGAAATTAATTAATCAGCGGGGTGGCAGGTAAAACTAGACTCGTCGCTGGAACCGCTCATACAATCAAGACAGGCGTTTTATGTGCACTGACAGTTATTAATTTGCTGTATGTTCCATTATAGCATTCCTATAAAGATATGATGCTAAAATTCCAAAATATCAAAAAAGCTTGGCGGAGGGGGGGGTGTCATGCAAATTATCAAAATAACAGCACCCGAATAAAATCAAAGTGTAAACCTGTGTTTGATCTGTTCTATCTATTAATTAAAAAAATTCCGTCCTGTATGATAATGCAGTGCAAATTAGATGGAAATGAGATAAAATATTCATTTAGTTATCTGGGGAATCTGCCTGCAGGGGTTTTTAGTCTTCAGTCTGGCTCAAAATGCTGTCCATATGGCAATTATGTACAGTAGTGTTGCAGGAGAGTTGGTCTGATGCCTAGTGGCAGAAAGGAGCCTGCTTGTGACAAACTGCTGCTAGGATCTGATGTGAGTTGAGGGAGATAATGAGGCTGTTGTAAGCCTTAAGTATAGAGCCTGCCCCCGGGGTGACATATCTAAGCATGCAGGCTCCCTCATTGTTGCATGAGCTGCTGAGGATTAAAAAGACATTTACTTTTTTTTCCCTGCATAAACTTTCCCAGTACTTCCTGCAACTCTTTAGACAACTTCTGCTTTCATGTGGGAAGCCTCTTGACATTGCTTTTTTTTTATTCTTCAGTTTGTAGATGTGAAGTCTTCATTTGATTATACTTTGAGATATCTATTGTACTGTACTTAAAAAAACAACAACTATCAAACATCCGGATAACTTCCTACAAGGATTTAAAGGGATAATTCAGATCTTTTGATGTTGGGTTTTGTGTAAATGTTATGATCAGTTAATATCTTACCTGCTGTGGATAGCTCTTTGAATTACTTCAGGATGAAGAATTGGGGTTTAGTTCTGACCAGACCGATGAGCTAACAACGAGTTAATATATAATTTTCACTTGTTATTCTCAATGTGTATGCATCCTTTATGATTGTCTGGTGTCATCACTCTTTGTTAAAATCAGGTCTCTCTTGTAAATGAGTCCCCGGGGCTCAGTGGGATTAACCTGTATAAATAAAGGTTGAATAAAAATGTAAAAGTGAATATTATAATATACCTGCCTGAAGTGCCCCTTGCTGCACTGGATGTGTTACAGCTAGCTGCTGCTGCTCTTATTTAGACTTGTATAGTCATATAATTATACATAAAGGTTTTTGATTTGAACCAGTCTGTGGTGTGGTTTATTATTTCTGCAGACTAAATCATGGATTTTTTTTCAATCCTTCTCAATAAAAGTCTCAAACACTTTCACAGACGTGTTTGTTTTACAAGCATCACTGTTCACATTATGAACTCACCTAAGCTTAAAACAAGTTAAATACTGTAGCTTTGAGAACTACTACTGCTACTAGAAAAACAATAATGTTATACGTTTTAACATTATTGTTTTCTAGTAGATGCACAATATAGTGATAAAAAAAGGTTTCCTCAAAATTAAGATTTTTTTTTAAGTTTTAAGTTACTACAAAACAAATTGCTATTATGGGTCTTTGCACCAGAGATGGTTCGGTTTAGGGTTTCCCTTTGAATCTTAAAATAACAAGTACATGGTTTTCAGTTCAAACTTTACTCATATGTACTGTTTTGATTAGTTTTTTTCCTAACATTTCAACTTTTATTTCAAAATTCAGACACAAACAACACAATTTCTACACATTTTCTTTCATTTTGAGGACCATCATATCAACAAACATGTTTCAATGAAGAATTTCATAGCATTTCATCGGTTGTTATTTAAATCCAGTGACTGCTTAAAGTGATACAAAACTTTTGTAGTGTTAAATATAACATCGCTCCGATGCTTTATGCAAGTATATGTACATAACATACTCTTTCTGAGACCTCTTGCCTGTTGTGATATAAAGATAATGACCAACCTTTTTAAATAGAAATCTTGACACCCACGGCAGGTTGGGCACCCCCACCATACCAACTGTCACACATACAGTATTTCCTTTGGAGAGCAGTGGTGCAAATTCCAGTACAGTACTGTGTCCAATTTACACCCACACCTCGCTGCAGGTTTTCTATTTAAGTGTAACAAGGACACCATGCAACCAAGTGCAACACACAGGAAAAAAAAAATTCCCTGCAGTGTGTGCACAGTAATTGCTATAATGTTTCATAACATTGAAAATAATTCACCAAACGCAGGCGGGCCTACAGCCGATCTGGAGTTTTAACTCAGTGAAATAAACAAGTCACGCCTCTTTATGCAATACTAGCAGGCATTTGATTAACAACCGTTTGAGGCTTGCATACAAAACAGGAGAGAGTATTGAGAGAAAGAGAGGCAAAGAGCAAGAAAACTTCAGAGGAGCCTGCAAACGGCAGGCAGAGAACTGGGCAGAGCTGCAAGTGATCACTCAACCATGGGATTAAAAAGCATTTAAGCCTTGTACCAGAACACCGCTTCATCCAGCCATGTATTTCTGACCGTTCAGGAGAAAAGAAAAAGACAAATGTTTGGAGCTCGGGTTGTTGCTGCTGCTGAAAAACTGTGGGTAACAGGTTCTCCGGCACCAGCATCTATAAACGCACCGCGGTGCTTGCTTGCAGACAAACATAATGAGCCAACCTAAAAGGGTTCCTGTGTTCATCGTTAAGGTGCAAAATGAACTGTCACTACTGTTTATTGCATTCATGTCTGGATGTAATGGAAAACATGCACTCAAATGTAGGACACGTCGACTAGAGTGGCTCACTTCTCACTCCTGTTCACACTTTTTGTGCCTCTCGGGGGGGAAAACGGCAAATTTATGACAGGGGTATTGACATATTTACAGAGTGCTCTGGTGACTGCATGGCCTTGATTACTTTAAACTCTTGCAACCAAGTAAATCACCATGCAGCTCAGAGTTTTCCCCCCGTAATGCGTTGTGTTCAGTGTAAGTGCCAAGAGGGTGGACGGTGAAGAAGGTTTCGCCATCCACAGCAACCCGTCCGCCTTTGCTTGTTTTGATGGGCGATGATGAAAGGGCAGGTGGATGCAAGAAACCTCCCCCTCCCCTGTCAGTTGTATGAATTCCTCATCTGTGGCTTCTTATTAGCACGGGAGTGGAGGTTTGCAGCCTGGCTGCTGGGCGCAGTGGGTTGGTCCTCACAAAGCGCAGTTTGTTCCCTGGCCTGCAGGGCTCCCAGGGTATGCATGGTTCCAGAGGGGGAGACAAACAACAAGAAAAGCAGCGCTGACTCGCACGCTGAAGCTGATCTCCACCACATTCATCTTTCTACTCAATGGGGGAGTGCATTTCTCTCTTAGGAGATAGAGAGATGGCAAACAGAGACGAGTTCTTTTAAAAAAAAGTGCCTCGGGATAACGAAACTGCTGTTGTTTTGCTCTATCTATTTTGTTGTCTCGGTTTAAATGACGCGGAGTTGTTGTTGGTGGTGTTGCAGATATTTTTTGTGTGTGTTTTTAGCTCGGCCTAAACGTGGTGCTGCTATATTAACACATTCTAACTGAGAGACAAGGACAAAATGCACTTAACACTAGGAATACCAAACATATGTACTTGTACATATTTTACATATAGCTCCCATGGGAGACTGTAAAATGACAGATTGAGGAATTTGCATTCAATTAGGTTTGTGTGACCCCCTGGGGCTGAAGTCTTTTGTGTGCTCAAAACATCCCCCCAGTAGCAAACAAAACATCTCCCCCATATTCCAACAACAACATTCCTTCTGTAGGTTGAAAGTGCAGCTTTTTACAACACAGACCAAACTTTTGGAGATGTTGATGACTCTTTGCAAATGTCAACGCTAGAAACTTCAGTTTATTTTATAGATACTGTATACGTTTTATACTTTTTATACTACTATGCAAAAACTCAGGACAGTATTACACTTTTATTATTTCATTTTATGCTTATGTTCATTGGGTGTTTGGTGTTTTAGGGGTGTTTGGTGTTTCAGTGTTGGTGTAAATTTTCATACTTTTATACTATTATGAAAAAACTCAGGACAGTGTTACACTTTTTTACTATTTTACTATTTTATGCTTATGTTTATTAAATGTTTTAGTGTTTAGTGTTTAGATGGTTACTGTTGCACCGAGGGACTGAGAGAAACGCAATTTCGGTCCTGTGTATGTCCTGTACATATTGCAGTTCTGACAATAAAGTTGACTTTGACTTTGACTGCCTCTAAGCGAGCAGGTCCCCGGTTCAAATCCTGGTCCGGGGGCCTTTCTGGGTGGAGTTTGCATGTTCTCTCCGTGCATGCGTGGGTTTTCTCCGGGTGCTCCGGTTTCCTCCCACAGTCCAAAAACATGCATGTTAGGCTGATTGTTAACTCTAAATTGACCCTAGGTGTGAGTGAGACAGGTCCCTCTTGTAAATGAGTCCCCGTGGCTCAACGAGTCCAGCCTGTATAAATAAAGGTTGAATGAATGAATGAACAAACTGATATGGAGAGAACACAAATTCTGTAAGAATAAAAATACTAAATCTATTACAGTACTGTACAAAGTCAGAGACCCATTGAATGATAAAGCTCTGTATTTGTTGTATAACACAATCATTTTTCCACACTCAAAAGTATGAATGTTTACATGAAAACTGGAGTGAAAAATCTTTATTCAATTTTATTTCACTCAGCATGTAGCTTGCAGATAGGCAGCCGTGGCATAGTGGTAATGGCACTCGTCCACCGATCGGAAGGTTGGAGGTTCGAATCCCGTTTCCC
>JBBPBX010007432.1:0-37781 GCA_038048925.1 Garcialebias charrua
CTAGTTTATCTATGCTTCCATTACTACTTGTCTATCTATGGTTACTACTACTAGTTTATATATGGTTTGGTTATTACTACTAGTCTTCCTATGGTTAGTATTGCTAGTCTACCTGTGGTACCACTACTAGTCTATATAGTTACTACTACAAATTTATATATGTTATTTACTACTACTAGTCTATTTATGGTTTTTATTACTAGTCTACCTGTGGTTACTACTACTAGTCTGCCTATGGTTACTACTACTAGTCTACCTATGGTTACTACTACTAGTCTATCCATGTTTACTACTACTACTAGTCTATATATGGTTACTAATATTAATCTACATATAATTACTACTAGTAGTCTACCTATGGTTACTACTACTAGTCTATTTATGTTTACTACTATTAATCTACATATAGTTACTACTAGTAGTCTATCTATGTTTACTACTATTAATCTACATATAGTTACTACTAGTAGTCTATCTATGTTAGTACTAGTAGTCTACCTATGGTTACTACTACTAGTCTATATATGTTTACTACTACTAGTAGTTTACCTATGGTTACTACTACTAGTCTATCTATGTTTACTACTACTACTAGTCTATCTATGTTTACTACTATTAATCTACATATAGTTACTACTACTAGTCTATCTATGTTTACTACTACTACTAGTTTATCTATGTTTACTACTATTAATCTACATATAGTTACTACTAGTAGTCTACCTATGGTTACTACTACTAGTCTATCTATGTTTACTACTACTAGTCTATCTATGTTTACTACTACTACTAGTATATCTATGTTTACTACTATTAATCTACATATAGTTACTACTACTAGTCTATCTATGTTTACTACTACTACTAGTTTATTTATGTTTACTACTATTAATCTACATATAGTTACTACTAGTAGTCTATCTATGTTAGTACTAGTAGTCTACCTATGGCTACTACTACTAGTCTATATATGTTTACTACTACTAGTAGTTTACCTATGGTTACTACTACTAGTCTATCTATGTTTACTACTACTACTAGTCTATCTATGGTTACTACTATTAATCTACATATAGTTACTACTAGTAGTCTATTACTACTAGTAGTCTACCTATGGTTACTAATAGTCTATCTATGTTTACTACTACTAGTCTATCTATGGTTACTACTATTAATCTACATAAGGTTACTACTAGTAGTCTATCTATGGTTACTACTACTAGTCTACCTATGGTTACTACTACAAGTCTACCTATGGTTACTTGTGAGCGCAGCAGCAACTAGACTTAGCACTTCCAGTGCATTCTGGGTCAAATATGGCATAAATGTAGTTATATGTTCTGAAATACCCAGTGTGAAACTGACAGTAATGTGATGGTTTAAATTTTGGTGTCTGCATTAACCGCTCTGAAAGTTTCAAGATGGAAATTTTCAAATGGCAAAATCCTGGGTGGTTATTTACAGCTGGTTAGATATTAATCATTTATAGATAACTTTTACTCAAAAACCTATTTTTAATGCATAATGGCTTTGCTTTATAAGGTGAAGTTCAGTTGCATTTGTCTGTAAATCTAAAATGTGTCAAGTACGGTATACTGTATGTTGGTTTAGAAGATTGTATTTTTTTCATATCAACGGAAGAGTTGTTAACAGATGGAGACATCATTATTAACAGGAGGATGTTCCCTAACTTATATGATCTTTGTCGTGTTGTTCCAGCTCCAGTGCGAGCAGCACGCCCCATTCCTGTCCGTCTCCTGAACCCCCGATGACCCCCGGAGAGTTCGACATGCTCAATGAGAACCTGTGCTTCGACATCGACACCGTACGTTTGTGCTTCTGCGATCTTGTCCATAAATCTCACAGAGAAACCAAAACAAACATTAATTTAATCCTCCTATAAAATACTGTGTCCATCACTTATAGACATAACAATAAAAACACATCAAAGAGCCTCATTGTTGCTCTTGTTATGTAAAATAAAAAATGGAATCAAAACTAATAATTTGTTGATTTTACTTTTAAAATAGCAACTAAATCTATATAATAAATATTTGGCATGCTAAATCTTCAAATGTTGTGTTTTGTTTACATGAAGGCCTTCACCTGATGCACTGCTTGTTTTACAGATGAGCTCTCCGTACTCAGAGTGAAACGACTTGAACAGTTTTAACCTTCAGTGCTTCCACAAACCCACATCTGCTCAGCGTCTGTACCTGGACGACCATTAGACAGAGTCAGATTTGTTCAAAATATATATATATATACTGGATTTATTGATTTTTATCTTGTTTTTCGTTTTAATACCTGTGAGTGTTCCTGAAATATATTTTTCATGTCGGTCTGTTTTTATTGTTTGGAATGTAAAACCAAAAGTCTGATCTAAATAAAAGGCTCCAATAATTGGATTTATTTGATGCTGAGACGTTTTGGGCCCTAAACCCTCCTTCGTATTGATGAATGTTTGTGTATAAAATCAATGTATGTAAACAATAAAAAACTGTAGTTTGTGTATATCTGTTTATGCACATTTTGACTTCAGTTTGGTTCTTAGTTTCCATCAGACTAAATCTGCTGCCACCAGCTGGTCATAGCTTGACGTTTGGAGCTTTTATTTTGGTAACAGTCAGACAGGAAGTGTCTGCAGACTATCTGCAGATCTTCAGAACTGATAAGAGTTTCTGGAGGACACCTACAATGAAACAGGGGCTTATCACTTTGATCCCTAAACCAGCTAAAGATAAACGATACACTGAAAATCTTCGTCCAATTACTTTGTTAAATACTGTATTGAACGCCTTTTTTGATTTGTTAAATACTGATTATAAAATTTTCACACATATTATTGCAGACAGACTAAAAGATGATTTACCTCAGATTATAAGTGACACACAGTCTGGTTTTCTGAAGGAGAGATCTATTCACAATAATCCTAGACTGGTTCTAGATTTGCTGGACTATGAACATCTGGTGGAGGAGGATGGAATCATTGTCTTTTTGGATTTTTACAAAGCCTTTGATATGGTGGAGCACCCCTTCATCTTAAAGGCTTTGGATTCTTTTGGTTTTGGAGAAAAGTTTAACAGAATGATCCAGTTACTACACAGACATTAATAGTTCAGTATCTCTACCATCTGGAACCTCTAAACGTTTTAATATCCAAAGAGGAATCCGTCAAGGTTGCCCTGCTTCACCTCTTTTGTTTATTATTGTGGCAGAGCTGTTTGCAATTTTTATTAAAAACCATTCAAATATTGAACCTTTAAATGTGTTGGGAAACCCTCTGGTAATAACACAACTAGCTGATGACAACCCTGTTTCTAAAAGATAAAACTCAAATTTAAAATGTGCTGAAGGAGATACAGACGTTCTCTAAAGCCTCTGGTTTGCATTTGAATATGAAAAAATGTGAAATAATGTCTATTCATGATCATCCGCTGGATGATGTTGGTAATATCGCAGTTAAAAAGAAGTGAAATACTTAGGAATTAATATTTCAAAAGATAAAAAATTAATTGAAACCTCCAACATAGAAACTAAAATCCAGAGTAGTAAAGTTATTCTCAACAGTTGGCTTCAAAGAGATTTATAATGATGTTTTTCTACTACATTAGGGCTTAGTGTATTACTAGTTGATGTTTCTCTTAGTTAATCCTAGATGTTATTACTGTTTTTCTCTTGCATTTGTTGTTGGATATAACTGGGACCCCGTGTACATAATCTCATTTTCATCACATGCACCACATGTGGTGCAAATGACAATAAAGACTCTCTGACTCTGACTCTGATTTATCTATTTTTGGACGTGTTTTACTCACTAAAATGGAAAACTTATCTCGTCTTATCTACCCTGCTTATTCATTGCCTATATCTGATAAAATGATAAAGAAAATAAATCAGGACAATTTTAATTTCATTTGGAGAAACAGATGCCAATTAGAAGAGCAGATGTAGTTAAATTTTTAGAGGAAGGGGGGTTAAATATGATTGACTTTTTCTGTTTAGGTGAAGATATAGAACAAATGTTGGAATTGATAAAGACAGAATTTACCAAAATACAAACTTGGTTTAAAATCAATAAATTATCATTAAATCTAGAAAAAACTAATTACATGATATTCAGTAATAAAAAGAAAACTGTTGATGTTCCACTCAAAATTGAGGGTGTTGAGATTTGTAGAGTGAGTGAGGTGAAGTTTTTGGGTGTTATTATTGATGACAAACTGACATGGAAACAACACATAAATTCTGTAAGAATAAAAATAGCTAAATCGATTGCAGTACTATACAAGGTCAGAGACCTATTGAATGATAAAGCTCTGTATTTGTTGTATAACACAATCATTGTTCCACACTTAATCTATTGTATTGATGTTTGGGGGAAAGCGTGTAAAACAATCACAAAGCCTATTTTTGTATTACAGAAAAGAGCTGTAAGAATTATCACTAGAAAACATTACTGTCATCCATCCAGTACATTATTTTATCAACTGAAATTATTGAAGTTCCATGATTTGGTTGATTATAATATTTTATCAATTATGTATAGGGCTCAGAATAACAAATTACCTTTAAATATCCAAATGAATTTTGTTAAAAGACAAAGTTGTTATAATCTTAAGGGGACAGAGATGTTTGTAAAACCACAATTCAGAACTAGTTTGAAGGGACGTTCTACCTCAATCCAGGGAATTAGATTATGGAATGGCTTGGAGAATGTAGTTAAAAATGCCAAGTCACTGTTTAGATGTCAGAACAAAGAAATATGTTAAAAATATATTGTTTGAAAAGTTACAGACTACATTACAATCTTACACACCCCAGCTTTAAAGGCAGAATGAAAGTTTGTTTTACCCTGATGCATGCTCAATAATGCAGGTAGAAAAATCTAAAAAACAAAATAAGTCTGGTCCTCTGGACATTCAAAAAACAAAACAAAGCAAAAAAAATTGTCCATCATTAAACAGAGGCGGAGGCCTCCGGGTTCAACTGTCCCCCTCTTACAATGCTGTTATTGCAATAATAATAATAATAATCATTTTACTTAAAAGCGCCTTTCAGGACACCCAAGGACACTTAACAAACAAATACAGTTCAAACATTATCAGTGACAAATTGAAATATAAAATACATAAAGATTATAAAATACAAAATAATAAAAATACATTTAGTAAAGTTAATGATAAGCTAGTCTAAAGAGATGTGTTTTCAGGGCTGTCTTGAACAGAGAAAGGGAGGTGGTGTTTCGAAGGTCTGGTGGTAGAGCGTTCCAGAGGTGAGGGGCAGAGCAGGTGAAGGCCCTGCTCCCCATGGTGGAGAGGCGGGCAGAGGGTACATGGAGATGTAGCGAAGAGGAGGATCTGAGAGAGCGTGATGGGATGGAGATTTGTAGGAGGTCAGATAGATAAGGAGGGGCAAGGTTGTGGATAGATTTGAACGTGAGAAGTAGAATTTTGAAGATGATGCGTGATTGAACCGGGAGCCAGTGGAGCTGCTGCAGGACAGGAGTGATGTGGTTATACAGTAGTAGGAGGTTTGAGTGATGACACGGGCAGCTGATTTAGATAGATAGATAGATAGATATATACTTTATTGTCCCCAAGGGGAAATTTGTCTTGGACATCGTACGCCAAACAACACTTCTACCAACAATACAGTCACATGAACACAAAACAATTTAAAAGCATATAAAATAAAAACCTATTGCTCAGTTAAAAACACATTGCTTTTAAAAACACACATTGCTCAATAAGACCATTCAATGCTCAATAAAAACACATTTTGCACATTCCCACATACATCCAGCAGTAAATGAAACAACAATCAGACCAGAGCATCAGCAGCATCATGGAAAACTTACTATATACCTACTTTATTTAACAATCTGATCGATGTGGGGATAAAAGAATTTTTAAATCGGTTAAGTCTAAAAGCAGGGACTCTAAACCGTTTGCCAGATGGTAACAGTTCGTATTGTGAGTTCAGGATGTGAGCGGGGTCAGACAGTACCCTCCGTGCAAGTCTGAGGACAGACTCATCATAGATAGACTGCAGGGAGAAGTTATCAGTTCTTCCTATCACCTTCATTGCAGTTTGTACCATACGATGAAGTTTAGATTTAAGTTGCACAGAAAGATTGCCATACCACGCTGACATCCCAAACCTAATGATGCTTTCCAGTACGGCCTGATAGAATAAAAACATGAGCTTCTTGTTAACCCCAAAGACTCTGAGTCTGCGTAAAAAGTACAGTCTCTGCTGTAGACGGGAGCACAACATGTTAACATGAATTTCCCACTTGAACAGATTATCTAGGTGGACGCCCAGATATCTGTAAGAACAGACCTGGTTTATTTTCTGGTTGTGAATAAAAAGTGGGAGATTGTCACCCAAAGACTTGGGGTCAATCAGCATCTCTTCTGTTTTCTTGGCATTAATAACAAGGTGGTGGTCATCACACCATTGAACAAATGATTGAACCTCATTAAAATAAGATGAGGAGTCCATATCCTCATGCAGCAAGCTGAGAATAGCAGTGTCATCAGAGAATTTAAAAACATAATTCCCGGGGCAGCTGCTGATGCAATCATTTGTGTAAATGGTGAAGAGGACAGGAGAGGTAACGCAGCCCTGGGGAACCCCAGTGCTGATGGACCATCTGTAACTTGTGGAGAGATTTGTTGGGGAGGCCATAGAGAAGGGAGTTGCAGTAGTCGATACGGGAAGTCACAAGACTGTGCACCAGGATGGCTGTGGAGCGGGGTGTGAGAGAAGGACAGAGACAGTTAATATTACGGAGGTGGAAATAGGCAGACCGAGTAATATTGTTGATGTGTGAAGTGAAGGAGAGAGTGGTGTCGAGGATGACACCGAGACTCTTGACCTGAGGGGAGGGGGATAGCAGAGAGTTGTTAAGGGGGACGAGAAGATGTTCTGATTTTGAAATAGAGTTTTTGGTACCAACAAGAATGATTTCTGTTTTGTTGCTGTTTAGTTGAAGGAAATTGTTAGAAAACCAGTGATTTAGCTCATTGAGACAGTCGGTGAGGATGGAGGGTGGGTGGGTGGAGTTTGGTTTTGATGACAAGTAGAGCTGTGTGTCATCAGCATAACAGTGGAAATGGATGCCGTATTTGCGGAAGATGTGACCTAGAGGAAGGAGGTAAATGATGAAGAGGAGGGGTCCGAGGACAGAGCCTTGGGGGACACTCGTGGAGACAAGGGAAGACTGGGAACGGAAGGATTTAAGCTGAATTAATTAAGTGCGATCAGAGAGATAGGAGTTGAACCAGTCTAACAGAGTACCTGAGATGCCAATGGAGGTTAGTCCCATCTGTGCAAGTATCACTCAGCCCTCTGTGAATAGCAAACAACTGTTAACCTTTCCTGCTCAGTCTTTCATCCATGGTCAAAAGACACAGGGGAGATTTTCCTCCAGGGCTGAAGTCTCTGCTTCAGGGTTAACTCCCTCGCTCGCCTTGCACATAAACCGTCAGTGGCTGAAGGTTAATCCTCTTGTCTTTAATAATAATTCCAGCCAACAGGTGCACAAACAGACTTTCTTACAGCCATGTTTCAATTTGCCGTTCACGTTACTCCACATGCACACACCGTCACCTCTCGCTCTCATCAACACGTGCAAAACATGAGCATGTAGCGCCCTCCTCTGGCCTGCGAACGGATGACACATATCTCACCCTTCCACACGCAACACACACACCACTCACTGAGCCATTCATCACATGCAGTGGAGGCACTTTCTGCAACACTACCCCCACTCTGGATGGCAATTAAACAATAATTCCACTCTCGTCTTACAATGCATAAAACTGATACACAATCCCTATAGCTAACAAGAGATAACTGTGTCAATCATAATTACATGTAGGTGAGGTATAGCATCAAACCACATATCCCAGTGATATAATTAGCTCATTTTAAGGTGTGTCCACTTGTGCAAAAGTAAACTTTACATGCCATAGGGGAGGAAAGAAATTACTCAGCGGCATCTACGATGACCAGGCAGGAAACTAACTGAAATCTATCAGGTACAAAAACATACAGAAAAAACACGGTCTTTAGATAAACCATTTGCTCTTCAGACAAATTCACTTAGCAGTTTGAACAACTGAACAGTAATAAAGAAAACAGGCACCTGTGGCATTGTTGAACAGTTTTAGAGAACTTCGCAGGACACCGGAACAGCTGGAACCTTAAACCGAGTCCATTCTACTTGGAACTACCCATGTACCGTACCAGTCCGGTACTCTGTGCCGACGCCTAGACCGTCGAACTGGTGGGCCCAAAGGAGGTGAATATCCCACCGCACCCCCACCATCCTCATGATTGACATGGGAAGGGGAGGATGGAACAAACACACCCAGATGGGAATCCGTTGCAGTTGAGTTAGGCAGCAGGGAACAACCAACGCCCCTGCTGGTTTCATCAGAGAACAAACCCTGCAGGTCCCGGTCACAGTCCGCCAAGTCCTCCTCCAAGGTTGGTGGTGGAACCTTGGTAGGTTCCCAGTGTTGACTCTGATCCAGGACCCATGTGTTGTCCAGGGGCTCACGGCTGCGGTAGTGCTTTAGCTGGTCATGTGGACGACTTTCACCTTGGACCTTGAGTTCTTTTGTATCCGATAAACTAGGTCATCCAGTTGGCCTAGAATGAAGAATGGTCCTTCTTATGAGGGAAGGAACTTTTTGACTTTGTTCTTGACACGACGTATCACTTTTATGAGATACCACACAGGGTCTCCGACTTTATACTGTGTGTGGCAGCAGTTCTTGTCGTACTGTCTCTTTGCACGTGTGACCGAGTCCCCCACTGCCTCTCTAGCGATTTGGTGTGCCAGCTCCAACCGTTCCCGCATCTGTTGCACATACTCTGGAGCAGTGGGTTGGTGTTCCGGATCAGGAGGCAAACCTGCGACGAGGTCCACTGGTTCACTTACTTCTTGGCCCCACATCATAAAGTTTGGAGAGAAACCGGTAGCACTATGCTTGGTTGCCCTGTATGCCATAACAGCATAAGGAATCATCAGGTTCCAATCCCAATGACAGTGTTCTGCTGTAGTATTCAGGATCTTTTGGAGGGTGGCGTTGAAACGCTCGACCTGACCATCTGACTGCGGCCTGAATGGTGTTGTGTGAGTCTTGTCTATCCCAAACAAACTACACATCCCTTGGAACACCTCAGACTCAAAATTACGTCCCTGGTCATTGTGTAACGCTTGAGGGATTCCATAGCGGCACACCCACTCACTAGCAACTAAACTGGCAACAGTCACAGCTCGCTCATTTGGAATAGGAAATGCTTCAGTCCACTTTGTGAAATAGTCTTGTATCACAAGCGCATAGCGGTTTCCATGCTCAGTCTCATTCATTGGCCCCATAATGTCCAATGCAATGCGCTCCATAGAAGCTCCTACCTGGACTGTTCCCATAGGAGCTTGTGGCGTCTTCTGGGGTCGAGCCCTGGATGCACTAGGTTTTACACCAGAGGGCAACATCCTCCCTCATGTGGTACCAGTAGTATCGGGTCCTTAATCTGTTCAGGGTCCGCTCCACACCAAAATGTCCACCCACTGGCCCCTCATGCATCTGCCTCATCACGTCAAGTTGTAGTTTACATGGCAGTACAATTTGTGGGTAGAATTGGGTGTCATTGAGGCAATAGAATAGACGGACCAGAACTCCATCTCTGAAGTAGAGTTGTTTCCATTGAGTCCAGTATGTCTTAGTGGCTGGGCTGCATGATGAAACAACAGACCATGGGGGGGGGGCGTTTATCACTGGCCTTCATCCAGCTGCGTATGGTTGCAATGTCCACATCAGCATCCTGGGCCTGGCTCAGCTCCCCCATGATTCAACCATGAAACAAAGAAGCTATGTCAAGAGTCTTAGCCACATATATTTTTTCAGTCAATTTCACAGTGCATCCATCAGTACTGGTATGAGCATTCTGATGCAATTTGTATCAGTGGAAGTGTTTTGGTCTAAAGTCTCTATATCTGATGTGAGGGTGTTTTGACTTACCCCCACTGGACAAACTTCTGTGGTGAGTGGTCGGTCCTCTACCCCCACTGGACAAACTGCTGTGGTGGGTGGTCGGTCCTCTACCCCCACTGGACAAACTGCTGTGGTGGGTGGTCAGCCCTCTACCCCCACTGGACAAACTGCGGCGGTGGGTGGTCTGTCCTCTACCCCCACTGGACAAACTGCGGCGGTGGGTGGTCGGTCCTCTACCCCCACTGAACTCAGCAACAGGGAGCTGGTGTAAGAGTTCAAATCACACTGGACAGCTTGATGGTTGATATTTTTGGGTGATGTGGAAAAATTTGGCACTTTACATGGACAGGACTGGCGGCAGGGTCTCCTGGAGAGGCTGTCAGCATTGGTGTGCTGTCGACCTGGGCGGTGGATAAGGGGCGGCTATGGCGTAGTGGTAATGGCAGTCGTCCCCAGATCGGAAGGTTGGAGGTTCGAATCCCGGTTCCCTACACCATGTGTCGTGTCCCTGGGCAAGACACTTAACCCCGAGTTGCTCTGGGGAGGACTGGATGGCGCCTTGCATGGCAGTCTGCCGCTACCGGTGTATGAATGTGTGTATGAATGGGTGGATGGTTGGTATTGTAAAGTGCTTTAGTGCCCCACATAGGGGGCTGGAAAGCGCTATACTGTATAAATAAGCTCCATAATCTCAAACTCATATTCAGCCAGCTTCTCAAGCCATCGAGCTAACTGTCCTTTTGGCTCTCTCATTTTGGTCGGCCAGCGCAGACTGCTGTGGTCCGTACGCACCTTGAACGTCCGGCCGAGGAGATGCTGGCGAAAATGGGATGTGAAATCCACTATGGCCAGAAGTTCACGTCTTGTTGTGCAGTAGTTTTGTTCAGGCTTTGCCAACTTGCGACTGCCATAAGCCAACACTCGTTCGTCCACACCCTCCTGCATCTGCGAAAGTACAGCACCAATGCCGGTGTCACTCGCATCAGTGTCGAGTATCATTTCACCGCTGTCCAGGGGATAGCCAAGAATGTGGGCTGAGATGAGATGACACTTTAACTCGTTGAAAGCAGCTTGGTGCTCAGCATGCCACAGGAAATGTGCATTTTTCATGGTTAGGTTATGAAGGGGTTCAGCAATAGATGCAAAGTCTTTTACAAATCGGCGATAGTATGAGGCCAGGCCGATGAAGCGTCGAACCTCCTGGATGGACGATGGCGTGGGCCACATTTGGACCTTTTGGACCTTGCTGGGGTCCGTAGCTATACTGTGTTCAGACACTATGTGACCTAGGTAAGCCACCTCGCGGCGGAAAAGGCAGCATTTGGCAGGTTTTAATTTCAGGTTAGCTTGTTGGAGTCTGTAAAACACCTGGTCAAGCCGTTGCAGCATCACTGACACATTCCTTGCCAACACGATGATGTTGTCCAGGTAGACCAGACAGGTCTCCCATTGCATGCCAGCTAAAACGCGGTCCATCAGCTGCTGGAATGTTGCCGGGGCATTGCATAATCCAAACGGCATGACATTCCACTCAAAGAGACCTGTCCTAGCACAGAATGCAGCTGCTTTGCGTGCTCTCGGCGTCAGCTCCACCTGCCAGTAACCTGAAGTAAGGTCCAACGTGCTGAACCATCTGGCAGTAGACAGTGTATCCAGCGTGTCTTGGATACGGGGCAGAGGATATGTATCCGGTATGGTTCGTTCATTGAGAACCCTGTAATCAATGCAGAGCCGATATGTCCCATCCTTCTTACGTACCATAACTATGGGTGAGGCCCAGCTGCTGTGGCTACTTTGGGTGAGACCGTTCTGTAGGTTGTCATGTATCTGCTGGTTGGCATATTGCTGCTTCTCTTTCGCCATCTTACGTGGAGGTTGTTTGATCGGGGCACCTGGACGAAGTACAATATTGTGCTGGATGATGTTGGTTCGGCCCAGGTCTGTAGGCCCAGTAGAGAACACATGTCCATAAGTAGAAAACAAATGTTTAAGTTGGAGACATTCACCATCATTGAGGTCCCTCTGGGCATAGAGCTCTTCCAGGTGCAGAGGAACTACAGGGGAGCTGGCTGGTGAGTCTGTGGCCGGTGAGACATAGGAAGACTGCATGGCTTCAGCTGGCTGGAGAGAGACCAGCCATGGATCCTTCTTTGATGGTCACAGCTTTGTTGCCAGGATTAAAGAGGCGAAGGGGGACCGTTTTGGACGTCTGGGGATGAACTAAAACTCTGGCGAGGAGTACTTTGTGTTTCTCAACAAAACACTTGGTGGAGCTAAGTATCATGTCACTGCGGGCTGTCCCACTTAGATGCATGCTGCCCTTCACAACATACTCCTGTCCTGGTTCCACCACCACAATTCTGGATATTTTCACTGCATGCGACTTCAGGTCAGATTCAGATTGGTAGTAGGGCACTTCTTCACCAAACAGAATCAAAGTCAAAAAGTCAAAGTCAACTTTATTGTCAGAACTGCGATATGTACAGGGCATACACAGGATTGAAATTGCGTTTCTCTCAGTCCCTCGGTGCAACAGTAACCATCTAAACACTAAACACTAAAACATTTAATAAACATAAGCATAAAATAGTAAAAGTGTAACACTGTCCTGAGTTTTTTCATAGTAGTATAAAAGTATGAAAATTTACACCAACACTGAAACACCAAACACCCCTAAAACACCAAACACCCAATGAACATAAGCATAAAATGAAATAATAAAAGTGTAATACTGTCCTGAGTTTTTTCATAGTAGTATAAAAAGTATATCTATAAAATAAACTGAAGGTTCTAGCATTGACATTTGCAAAGAGTGGCACAGCAGCATATGAGTTAATGTACACAGTATATGTATGAGGTAGTTGATGTTGGTATAGAGGCAAAGTGGCATATGCAGTAAGGCACATTTGGCATCCTTAGATAAGGCTAGTCAGAGAATACTGTATATGTATCAGCAGTAGTGTAGATATAAAAGTAGTGTAAATGTAAACAGTAGTAATAAATGTAAACAGTAGTAATAAATGTAAACCGTATTAATAAATGTAAACAGTGAATGTAAACAGTAGTATGACTATAGGCAGTAATGTAATACAAACATTAGTGCAAATATGAGAAGTAGTGCAAACTGAATGAGCACATGACCGAGAGTTTAGTGAATAACCCATTTGACGACACAGAATGATGCGGTGTCTGCCAAAATCAAGACGGGCTTCAGCTTGCGTGAGGAAGGAATGCCCCAGCAGCACTTCAAACCCTGTTATATCTACTACAATAAAATCTACATCCACCTGGCGATTATTGATGCTGACAGGTATCTGGGCCTCACCCAGCACTGGCACATCTACAGGTCCCACCCCCAGTAAAGTCTCAACAATTGATGAATGCAGCTGAGGTCTCATGTCAGGATGGATGGAATTAAAGTAGCGCAACGGCAGCACATTTCTCCGCGCCCCACTGTCCAACACAGCACACACCTCCACTTCATAGATTCGCATGAGGATACTCATTTCTTGGCTATGGCCTTTCAGGTGGAGCACGGTGGGTTCTTGGGTATCACCGGAGGAGCTACTGAATGTCAAAGCTTTGGTGGTCTTGTGGGGCAAGGGGCACTGCTTCTGGATATGACCCCAACCTTGACAATTATGGCAACGGACTCGCCCCTTTGCCAAATTCTTGCGGTTATTAAAGGCTGAGGGTACGTGTGTGGCAAACTGATTTGGTGAAGGGCTGGTTACAAGCGTAGTTTTATTAACACTTTCATGTTGGTCATTGGCTCTGACCACAGCAGCTCTGGGCTGTCGTTCAACCATGCCACGGGCTCCTGACTGCATGGTACTGGTGACATAAGCTGCAGCCCTTTTTGTGGTCTCATGAGCATGAGCTATTTCATATGCACGGGCGAGCGTGGCTGGTTGTTGCTCTAATAGTTTCTGAACTATTTCGGCATCACCCAAACCATTTGTGAAAACTTCAACAGCAATAGAGCCTTGTTCAGCTTCTGCTCTACCACCATAAGCCACAGTCACTTTCCCGTAAATATCGTCTCTGAAAGCGTGCAGGTCCTCTCCATGTTTCCGTCCTTGCTGCCTCAGCTCTACTGCAACCGCAGCGGCATGATCAGAAGATGGGCCGTATGCAGTTTCCAGTTCATCCACCAGGCGGCGGTAGTCCCATCTGTAAGAGCGAGGCTTTCTGTGGACAATGGTCCCCCGCTGCGCCAACCAGGCAGAATTTCAGCTGCACTGTCATCGTCTTTTCGGACCAATAGTTCGCTTCGGCGCAGCTCTCAAACCTGTGCAGAAATTCTTTCCATGGTGTGGTACCGTCGTATTGGCCCGGACGTAAGGTGGGGACCCTCTCTCTAGGATCTCCATCCTCCTCACTGTCGGATAAAGGCTGCTGCACCATGAAACAAGTTTTATTTGGTTTTAATCGGGGCTGGGGCCGTGCAGGGGTTTGCTTGTAGCTTATCGTTCCATCCAGGTTATGAGAAGGAGTACAATGCACGGCTGGAAATGTCACTAGGTTGACGGGGCCGGCGTGCTATGCACAAAACTTTGCATATGAGCAGGAGTAAATGGGTTAGAGTCCGTATAATTATCTTTCATTTGAAACGTGGGGGTTGAGTAGAAATGCATTCCGTCGTCTGCAGCCCCTCCATGAGCGTTATAACCTTGACATTTGGCATCAATGAATGGATTCGTAGGGCTCAACTGTGGCTGAGCTTGGCGCGGTGCAAACATGTCCCCTCCTTTAGCGTATGAGCTAAAACAGCGTTCATCACATAGAAAAGGGTTGTAATGTTCACATTTCACATCTTTGACAGCTTTTCTACATGCTGCGCTCTCAGAAGACATATCCAATGTCCTAAACGGGTTGGAATAATCTGTTTCAAACCCATAGTTTTTACAGGAGCGGGCGGCGGCGTCCATCTTGTGGTTGTTAAACAGCAGGCTAATATAGCAGGCTAATGTAGTCTCTCGGCTTTATTGCTAGCCGTTATTATCTCTCTTATTCAAAGCTCACCACTCGTCCAGCAAGGCGAAGAGGTCCTTTCGTGGTCGCCAGTGTTAACCTTTCCTGCTCAGTCTTTCATCCGTGGTCAAAAGACACAGGGGGGATTTTCCTCCAGGGCTGAAGTCTCTGCTTCAGGGTTAACTCCCTCGCTCGCCTTGCACATAAACCACACGGTGGCTGAAGGTTAATCCTCTTGTTTTTAATAATAATTCCAGCCAACAGGTGCACAAACAGACTTTCTTACAGCTGCGTTTCAATTTGCCGTTCACGTTACTCCACACGCACACACGTCACCTCTCGCTCTCATCAACACGTGCAGAACATGAGCACGTAGCGCCCTCCTCTGGCCTGCGGACGGATGACACACATCTCACCCTCCCACACGCAACACACACACCACTCACTGAGCCATTCATCACATGCAGTGGAGGCACTTTCTGCAACACAACCATCAGGGGCTAACAATCCATCGTTAGGCTGATGGTCCTACTTGATCATGTGAGCAGCTGCTTTCAGGTTGTCATCAGCCAACTGGTTGATCCACTGTGAGAGGGTGCTATTCATAAGACTGAGCTGAATACAGCTCCTCAGACTGAGGAAGTCTTTCGGACGAAAGCCGAAAGGTTTGTACAATTTTTTTGCTTTGTTTTGTTTTTTGAATGTCCAGGGGACCAGACTTAGCTTTTTTAGAAAGTTTGTTTTGTACAGATTTTGGATGTTTTTTCATTCAACCTTTATTTAAACATGTTTCTTTACATTTTCCTTTCAATGATCCAAGCTTACCTGTAATATTTTAACTTTCTGCACACTTTACCTTACCTGACATATTCTAAGTCTGCCACAGAGTCAATTTGTTCCCATTTTTTAGCTGCAGCTGCAAAATAAAAAAGGAAGCTGCATTATTAAAATGACTAAAGATAACATGCAAATGTTAAATAGTATTTTGGGTCATCAAGGTGATTCTTCAAGGGTTTGTTGTACCAACAGCTTGGCAGAAATTTGCACGAGTTACACATCATTAAACAATGAGGAAACAAAACAAGGAATGCAAACAGCAGCTGAAGCTTTAACAAGTTTGCAGCTAAATGGAGCTTATTTATATACAGTAACGCTTTCCAGCCCCCTTTGAGAGGCCCCAAAGTGCTTTACAATACCAACCATCCACCCATTCATACACACATTTATACACCGGTAGCGGTAGACTGCCATGCAAGGTGCCATCCAGTCCTAACAAGTCCTAGCAACTTGGGGTTAAGTGTCTTGCCCAGGGACACAATGACACATGGTGTGGGGAACCGGGATTTGAACCTCCAACCTTCTGATTGGGGGGCAACTGCCATTACCACTGCGCCACGGGCGCCCCAGCTCGCTCTATTGAGCTAATGCCTCAATGGAGCTAAAATCCTATTTTATGTCAAACTGGTGTTTTTCCATCGATTTAATTAAAATATAAAATCTGGTCGGCTGCTGGAAACAAAGAGCTCAAAGATGCAGTTTAAAGTTTATTTTGTGTGTTTTCAGTTATCCCTCAATTTAAGGAGCTTTATTTTTGTATCACTGAGTGTACTGTATAGATAAAAATTTAATGAATTAATTAATTCGAGGTCTAGGGAAAATGTTCAGGAACAAGAAGTGAAACTGGATGAACAGGCACCGAGAAAAACTGAAACACCATCAGAAAGTGTTGATCAAAAGATTACGCTGCTTGGATGGAAAAACAAAAAATAAATGATCATTTTACTTTGATGAGTCAAATAATCGACTCACTTTCCTACTTATTAAATCGGTGCTGTGCATTCCTCACATCAAACTAACAAGGTTTAAATCTTGTCTGAAGGCCATCTTCACCTGTTTTTACACATTTGCCAACATGAAAGTCTTTGAAAGACGGTAGCTGAGGAAACTCTGGGTGTGAGCATGAAGCAGACAAAACGCTAAAACAGCAAAAGCAGCAGAAACACTCGTTCAGATGGAAATCCCCGTTTGTTGTTTATGACTCACTCAGGAAATTATCACATCCCTTCAGTTGCAACCATCCAGGAAACAAAGTGTGCCGTTTTGGTAATTTAGTTTCCTAAAGGCTTTATTTTGTGTTTATTTTGCACATCAAACATGTATGTAGCTTAAAAACATCAACACAAGGACGAGACTCTGGGACAGACCCAAACATCATCTCTGGCCTCAGTGGCCTGGAAACACCAGGTCTGGGTTTTCATCCTGGATCTGCTGCCTCCATGATGGAAGGATGGATGGATGGATGGATGGATACGTTCACAACTTTATTTTTCAAAATGACTTGACGCAAACATTTGTTCAGTTCATTACAGCCTAATTAATAGTTCTGGGTTTGTTCCGCGCATGCGCCCTGCCCTTTAATCCCAGCAAAGTGTTTTTAATGCTCCAGTTCCTGACTTTTATTTTGAAACCTATTCTCTAAAGACGGAAGTGAGAACCAGATTAATTCCTGAGCTTGACACTTTATTTCTGTCATTTCTGGAAAATCACGTGACAAATAAAACCCGGCGCTCCCTGAGAATAAAACGCGCTCCTCCTCTCTCAGATGAAGGACCAGTCCTGCCAGGAGGTTGTCATCTGCTCTCATCGCTGTTCAGACCACAACAGTCTCAAGGTAAGACTTTACTCCTTATTTTATGTTCCCAGAAAACGAAACTATCAACGAGAAATGTTTTGGAAATTATTTTATTGTGCTGCAATGTTTAAAAGTTTCCTCTAATGTTTGTTTTTAAAGTTTATTTTTGAATCCTATATAAACTTTATTTTTATTCCAGCTTGTTTGATGTACCTTTTAGGAGTGTTTAAAATCTCATCTTCCTCCAGACAGAGTCAGAAGTGTGACCCGGTTCAGTCGCAGATTAGTCGCAGTTCAATCGTGGTGGGATGTAACTAAGTACAAATACTTTGTTACTGTACATTTTTCATGTACCTGTACTTTACTTAAGTAGAATTAAATGCGGGTACTTTTACTTTTACTCCATTACATTTTACATGAAGTATCTGTAATTTCTACTCCACTACATTTATAAAATGTGTTGAGTTACAAGTTACATTCACGTTGCAGCTTTTTGATTCGTCATTAGTTTGAAAGTAACTGATGTTGAGAGGGGAGTTGGTCCATTGATTGAATCACTTCAAAGTGGACAAGTAACATTAGAGCTGCCTTCAAGAAGAGCTGGACCAGTGACATAGACATTCTAGTGAATTGCATTTATTCAGAATAAAAGGCACAAGCATGTTGTATATATATAAACTGCATAAACGTGTATTAAAACTCTTTCGCACCACTAACACACCCAAAATGGATTCCAGGAGAGTCAGCCAGAAGATACACATCACCCAATGCCTTAATTATTGAAAGATTACTGGAAGACTATTGAAATATTATTGAAAGACTATTGAAATATCATTGAAAGACTATTGAAATATTATTGAAAGACTTTTGAAATATTATTGAAAGACTATTGAAATATTATTGAAAGACTATTGAAAGATTGTTCAGTACAGCAGGACAGATTTTCTCTCCAAAAAGAGCCAGACTGGACTCAAAAATCTTTGAAAACCAACTTCTTCTGAACTTGAACAATAAATTCGTGCTGCAATATTAAAATGTGTCAGCTCATGGGATGTTTGGACAGGAGAGAAGAGATGGCTTGACACTCGGGTCTACGTTTTGAAACTGGTGTCAGGAAGTTAAAATATTGTTCACTATTGACCCATTACAAGGTTGACTAGACAGTGTTTTAACTAGAGTTGATGATAAACTGGTTGAAATGATCTGTACATGTTCCTTTGTTAGATCTAATGCTCCTTTTTTCTGTCGTACAACTTTTACTTAAATGTTTTTACTGCAGTTAAAACGACACATTGGTTTTGTGTTAAATAAAAACTTTCAAAGGTAAAATCATTCCTCTTTCTTATTTTGCTTGATGTCATTTAATTCTGCATGTCATCCCTGAAATTCTGACGCACAGAATTACAAGTCCAAGTGTGAACTGTGTCACATGGTAAACACAATAAAAACATGTATTTTCTGCAGCATTGTTCATTAAAACACCACTATTAATGTATTACAGAAAATATGCATACAGTAGGCACACTTGATATTGTAGACCAATGCATTAGTTAATATATGTGGGCGGCCGTGGCGTAGTGGTAATGGCAGTCGTCCCCCGATCGGAAGGTTGGAGGTTCGAATCCCAGTTCCCCACACCATGTGTCGTTGTGTCCTTGGGCAAGACACTTAACCCCGGGTTGCTCCCGGTAGGACTGGAAAGCACCTTGCATGGTAGTCTGCCGCTACCGGTGTATGCATGTGTGTAGCATTCAATGTGTGTAGCGCTTTGAGATTTTCACTAATGAAAAGCGCGTTATAAATTGAATTCATTATTATTATTATTATTATTATTATTATTATTATTATTATTATTATATTCAGCAAGCACTTTTACTTTAATACTTTAATTATTTTTAAAAGCAAGTACTTATTTACTTTTACTTAAGTAAAAACATTAATATGGTACTCCTACTTTTACTAGAGTACATTTTTGTCTGTTTATTTGTACTTTTACTTAAGTACAGTGTTTGAATACTTTCTCCACCACTGGTCGCAGGTCATGGCGCAGTGGCAGAACCTGTTGACGCTGGACTCTGTGCTCCAGAACCAGGTCCAGCAGCTGTATGAGGACCGGTTCCCCAAAGTAATCCGGCACTGGGCCTCCTACTGGATCGAGAAACAAGACTGGTAATGATGATAATGTAGTAGACCAGACCGTGGTCTCTGATACACCTTCGTCTCTTTGAACTGTCCCAGTGACACCTTTTCACTGATACTTCACTGATACTCTCATTTAAACAGACATCAACACAGTTTATTACATTCAGTTTGAATCTAATAACATGATCACTCACAACAGACTCCTTGCCTCTTTAATTTTATTCTAATTCAAATGTAATCAAAAGAATAAAATTTTGTAATTTTCATGATATTTGCTATTATGCTGTGTTATTCTTTAATATGAAGCATCACTGTGTTACTTCTTCATATGAATAATATGTCAAACTGACTTGTTCAGTTTTGTTTTAAAATGAGAAACAGCTAATACTGTATCTAACTGGCATCTGTATGTCCCTTCACTTTCAGACACTTTCCTAAACAATCCTCTTTGTTTTCAAAAACAATCTTCCTCTCCTATCCAAGTGACCTTCACGCGTTCTGTCTCTCTCTCACTGGTCAAACAAACCAGTGAAAGAATTAAACGTACGCTGCTCACCGCTCCCTTCTTAAGGTTTCACTTCCTGTCTGCTCTTGAGTCTGCGGATGGAAACTGAACTATGAGGTTTTTCATCTAAGAACTGATCTGAATGTTGGTCACACGCTAATGACCACTTCACCAGTTAAAGATTTATAACATGCCAGTTATAAATCTCCACTTGAATGAGGATTCCATCTGAGGAATGTTCTTATTCTGAAAAGCTGAACCAGACCCATCATCATCACTCTGACTGGTTTGACGCCGACGGTACACAGAAAGTGTAAACACTGTGACCTGGTGTTGGATAGAGTTGTACGAACAAACCATCTCTGTCCATCGTCTGGAAACCCTCTCTTACCAGAAGAAGACTTCAAAGGTAATGAGTGCTGTTTGTTTACAAACATGGATGGACCGGGTCGAGCTGATGCCAGCAGGGGATGTGCTATTCTGGTCTATGCTGGTGAAGATTCTCAGTCGTCCAGGACATGATCAAATCAAAAAAGGCGTTCAATACAAGATCAACTGGACTTTATTTGTTACAGAAGACGTTTCGACCTCTATCCAGAGGGCTTTATCAATTCTATGAGCAGACTGTGTGCGCGTGGAGTTATATCAGTCTTACGAGTCACACACCAACCTATGTAAATTGCAATTGGGTTCAATTGGGTTGTAAGGTGTGATTTGTCAATTTACATGAGTTGTGTGTCTTCTGTCAGAGACCTCAAGGAAACTCCTACTGTTAAGGTGTGATTTGTCAATTTACATGTATGTGTTACCTCAGCTTGCAATTTACATAGGTTGGTGCGTGACTCCTAAGACTGTTATAACTCCACGCGCACACAGTCTGCTCATAGAATTGATAAAGCCCTCTGGATAGAGGTCGAAACGTCTTCTGTAACAAATAAAGTCCAGTTGATCTGGTATTGAACGCCTTTTTTGATTTTATTCTGGTCTACACATTCCTTAGATAATTTTTACTTTATTCATTCTTTTTCCTCCTATTTCTTATAAACTCTATATCTTCTTAAGCCAGTAACAACTTTAAGTTAATGTGCCTACAGTATAAGTAATATGCCAACTTTTACTTGTCTGTTGTTTTAAATTTGAATCTGTCTACAGCAGTTATATGAAATATAAATCAGAGCTAATCTTGATACAAATGTTTGATGTAATTTTATGATTCTGTTAATAAAAGGTTCATCTCCTGGTGAACCAACATAAGTTAATGTTTCTAGTGGATTACATCTTGCCTGGTCACATTTATCTGTTTGAATCCTGAAAAAGAGAGAACTCGTAAATATTGATGATAAATTTGGGTCAGATAAAATCTGCTCATCCTTTCATTTGGAATATTGTACAGTCAGTAAACTGACCAGTACATAAAATCCTACAATAATGAACCCTCCTGCTGCCCTTTGGTCAAAATGACCCTCAGTGTTAAGGCCTGACATTGCAGTGTTGGATTTGACCCCAGGGAAGCAGGAGGATTTAAAATCCTTCCTGTCTCTGCAGCTCTGGATCCAGATTTTACCTTAAAGGTTCAGTATGTAATTTCTGGAACACGCTGGAACTTAGGAAAATTTTGAACAGAGACACGTTTCTGGTCACTCCCCCTCAGAGCCATATATGGCTCTGTTACCCTTGCTCTGCTGAAATTCAAATTCAAGTTCTGTTTTTATTGGAAGATTCAAATTCAAGCTCTGTTTTTATTGGCTGAATACAAACTCTGTTTTTATAGGCTGGTTAACGGCGTGTCACTGTGGCTTTTTAGAAATGCTTTTAGAGAAGCAAGGGGACAATAGTTTTTTTCAGAGATTACTTGTCTAAAATCAGTATGTCAGGAGTGACAGAGTGAAGAAATTTGTTAAAAATATATGGTTAGAAAAGTTACATACAGCTCCTTTAATGCACAGGTGTTTTAACCTATCTGGGTTCTGCAAAGTGCTTTACGGAGCTCTCGTTAATCCATTCATACACACCCACGCAGAACAACAGAACTCCTTCTGAAGGAATGCGGATGTAAACATTGGTGTAACTCAAAGTGATTCTCTGGAACCATTCAACTCAAAGTGTTCAAACATAACAAACAACTCTTAAATAAATTGGGAACTGAAGTTACTGAAAAATATTTGTTACAATGTAAGGGAATACTTCATGTCATTTTAGTTAGACACACTAAGAACTGCTGGGTATTTGACCAAATATTGGGTGGTTGGGTTGAAAATGAGCTGTGTCATCCTTCAACGTCCATCATTTTAAATCATCATATCAAACCATACCATGACTGAATTCTTGCTTTAGGGTGCAAAAATTAAAAGCAAGGCTGTAAAGGCAACTTGTAAGTAAATATTTACCCAAGTTGACTTTGTTTATAACTTCAATTAGCACTTACTAAAATAATTAGTACATTAGCTGGTGCTAATAGCGATTAGCGCCAACTAGCTAGCATCAATTCACAACTGGGTTGCCGTCTGTTCTTAAAATAATCTTCCCATATTTACAACTAAAACGACACACTTCTTAAGTTGATTAGGAAATATATTAAATAAATATTAAAACATAATACTTGTAAAGAAAACACAAAGCTAATAGCGTATGTACCACAGTTACAGGGGGCAACAGAAAATGGGGACAAGCAGAGCCATATAAAGTGGCTCTGGGGACAAGTTCCCACTGGTTGCTATGGTAACCTCCAACTGTCAAGAGCAGCACAACATAACTTGTATAGCAGTAAATGTCAGGAGAAATAACCTTTTGACTAAACAAAGTGAAGTTGAAGAATAAATAAACCAATTGTGACAATCTTCACATGTATAATAATGTAAAAATAAACCCGTTTACTTCTAACCCTCCTGCTGCCTTTGGGTTGTCGAAGCTCAGATGAGGTTTTGAAGGTGTTAAATAGTTTATATTGTCAATCCTAATGTGAAGCGTGCACAGATTAAATACTGTACTGAATGTTCTCTTTTTGTTTTAGGGACTCTGCAGCTGTCGATGAGAATGCAGCGAGAACTTGTTACCAGGCTTTTTTTGACAACTTGGAGGAACAGTGGAACTGTTCTGTCCAGGAGAACAACACCCTGCAGGCGCCAGATTTCAGGTGGATGAAGGACTATGTGGTGGTATGGATTTTATTTTTTATAAACTTTGGCTTGAGAACTTCTCATTAGTCTTTATGTACGGTAACTTTATTTTATATTTTTAGGAACATTTCCAGGATGATCAGATGAACTTGGCTAGAATTCTGTCAGACTGCCTGAAGGAGGAAAGGAAGATCCTTGATTTGGTCACCGCTACTCAGGTGAGTCCCTAAAAGACATTTTGAGGAAAAAACACATATCTGACTTTTAAATGGGTAACAGAAAAATGTTACCTTTTTTCAGAGCTGCAACGATCAGTCGGCCATGCCTCAGAAGTGGGGAAAGCTGGACAGCAAAGTTTTTGATCTAAAGAGGAAGATATTGGTAAACTCTGTCTTTACACCCTTTTTATATATCCTTTTTTAGTCATTATTTTTCTCACTGAACTAGAGAAACACTCTCCAAAATGGCGGCCCAAATACTTGTCTCGTTATCACTGATTGTTCTTTGGCGGGCCAGTCCAGTGTTTATCCTGCTCTGCATCTTTGGCGGGCCAGTCCAGTGTTTATCCTGCTCTGCATTAATTTGTCCTAATCTGAAAAATATTTTCTCGCAGGAACTGAAGGAGATCAAAACACTGGAGGGTCGGAACGAAAAGCTCGACTTCCTCCAGAAAACCTGGCAAAGCAACGGTCTGACACCGGAATCAGCCGCACCGGATCCGTTTGAGCTTCTTTGTGTTTGACTTCTGTCTTTTGTTTGTTTACCAGTGGAGCAGAATACTGAACAGGCCCGGATCCAAGCCCAAATGGTGGAGGTGGGATGCATCAAGCAAGCCATGTTAATCACACAAGCAAAGCAGGTGCAGTCCATGCAAATTTCAGCACATTTTAAAACAAATCGATCAACAGTGATGCTGTTAGCAAAATATATCTTGGACTGCTCAAGAAATTCAAAGTACTCATTGAATGAAATGATAACATGTGATTCAAGATGGCTGCTTCAGTTATTCCTTACACCTTACGCCAAAAATACACTACATGCGTTACGGCTCCGCCCCGCTCCGGTCCGACCTCCGCAGCAAATACGCACCCATTATAATCCATGACAGAGTTTACACTGGCTCCGCACGGCGGCGGCGAGCAGCGGAGAGCGGACGGCAGTCCGTCAAAATTAGAAATCTTTCTATTTCTGCCGGACGCCGGAGCTGTGCCGGAGTCAACTTTTGAAGATAACGTTGCACCAACAGGAAAAGGAACGAGCACAACATCCGTTTTTACAAAATAAAATCATCACGGGCGGACTAATCCTAGCTCTATACGGATTTATTTGTACAAAAATGCTGTCAAACTATCATTTATGACTACGCCTACAAACGCAATACAAGAAATAAATAAATAAAGTATTTTATTCTGAAATGTAATACATCACTTCCTGTTGCTCAAACCATGTCCTGTCGCTCATTTACGAGAGAATATCAAGGCAGCAGTATCTACAGTTGTTCTCCTTCTTCCACCGAATGAATTGTTTTGTTCTGACTTACTTATTTATCACTTGATTTATCGCGCGATCTCGCAATTCCCGCGCATGCGTCTCGGAACAGCGCATCCATGCGAACCTGAGCTGAGCGGAGGAAGTGGAAATTGGACTCGCACAGCTGCGACCTGCGGAGCGGAGCGGGGAGGAGCCGCAAGTAGTGTATTTTTGGCGTTAGACAACACAAAAGGGGTACCGTAAACACCGGTGTATAATACGCACTTTTATTGCTCATTTGAATGTCCTGCGTATTATACACCGAAGCGTATTATCTACAGATTTTTTCCCATATTTTTAGACCCATTTTTGGCTCTGATTCACTTTTTCATTTTGGCCTAAAAATGGTGCAGTACCAGTTTCGGCCGCTATGGGCGCTAATGCACCCTGTAGTCTGTTTACCTGCAGACTGTACCTGGAGGCGTATCCTGGCGCCATCTAGTGGCCATAAAAAAGACTGTCACGGCAGCGCGTATTATACACCGAAGCGTATTATCTACTGATTTTTCTGATTTATTTCCAAATATTGGCCAAAGCGTATTATACACCGGAGCGTATTATACACCGGTGTTTATGGGCATTTCTTTTTTTTAAGTTATTGAGCTAAAACTTGGTGTAGTAGTAGCTGGGAGTCATCCCCAGCACATACTCTGAGTGCTAACAGATTACACAAAATATTTGTTTAAGACTTTGGCATGCCTGGCGGCAGGTGACGTACATTCCTTCAAGGAATGATTCAGCATTAAAACTATTGAGAATCTTCACCAGCATATTAATTTCCTTGTTTTCTGTAGAATCCTTGGCATCTAACTATACCTGCATACGTTGTGTCATTTTAATAGTTTATCAAAATGTTCAGGTTGTTTAAATGATGAATGTTATTGCTTTTCATTTATTATTTTTCAAAATATTTACATTATTTAACAAAAATCCTAAAATTAATTGATATCTATTCGCATCTTTTGAACATTTACCGTACCGTAGTCCTCTAATCTTTTAGCAGCAGGACGTGTCTGTTTTTCGGACGGGAGAGGACGCTGGCATGATGTCATGATGTTCACTGCTTCTCCACGCTAAAAAGTTATTTTACTGTTGCTATTTTTTGGATATTTTTTGGACATTTATCTGGACTTATTTTGTTCAGTGGTTTTTTAATAAGGACTTTACGGACAGCTTAGTTAGTACTTCCAAACCGGAATTCGGGCTGTCTACCTCCCGTTAACTCCAGCACGAACTTGCTTGGAGAACTACGTAGCTGCAATTTTGTTTTGCTTACCTGCTGCCTCTGTCAACCTCCTTTGTCATCTGGACTGTTCTGGACTTTTTCCTGTGCTCCACTTCAAGATATGTTCAACCAAGTTACATCTCACTGCTTCTTGGTTATTTCTTTCGGAGCCGTGGGTCTGCTGTTAGCGGCTAGCTCTATGCTAGCTTCCCCCGGCTTGGCTGGCGCGATGTTGACGTACTCCGCTTCCCAGCTGATTGGACTTAACAACTGCTCCCTTCCTCCTTCTGTTTCCACCATCAAACAACTGGGACTTCTGCATAGACCTCGTTACATCCATAGAAGCTCTCGGAAGAAATACGTTCATAATGGGCAAGCTGGCTCTGAATCGATTCCGTCTATCTGGTCCAAGAGACGTGTCGCATCTCGATTACGTCATCCGAACGCTGCGTCTGTAGTGCCTTGTAGTCCACAGCGCACAAAGTGACAAGGAAAATGTGGAGTGGACTTCAGTTTGCTTAAAGCTGGGGTATGTAAGATTGTAATGTAGTCTGTAACTTTTCAAACAATATATTTTTAACATATTTCTTCACTCAGTCACTATCTACTGACAAACTGATGTTAGACAAAGTAATCTCTGAAAAAATCTATTGTCCCCTTGCTTCTCTATCAGCATTTATAAAAACACTGAAAACACAAGAGTGACCAGGACACTGACAGCCAATAAAAACAGAGTTGTTTGTCACGCCCCAACCCACGCCCCCACCTGTCCCAGCCGCAGCTCGTTCTCATTCAAAGGATTGCAAAGCGATGCAGGACTGTTTTTTATGTGACACAAAATGTATTAAATATCCCTTCTTTATCCCAGAGCTGGACTTTTATTTAGTTTTTTTGCCAAAAGCCAAGTGATCGCTTCATCCTGCACTGACAGGAATGAGGAAATGGATTTGTCACGAGTCACGAGCGAATTAAAACATGTCCAACGTTGCTTCGTGAACCTCTGATGATTTCTGCTGGATTTTGTGTTGTAGGATGAGTGATTCGTGGTTTTATTAAATTTTTTTAACAGTTATATTATCATATAAACACAGAATATCGCAGCGCAGAGACAGGAGGAGGTGGAGCATTCCAGACCAGCGCTGACAGAAAGAGGAAGTCACGAGCGAATTAAATCATGTCCAAACGTTGCTTCGTGAACCTCTGATGATTTCTGCTGGATTTTGTGTTGTAGGATGAGTGATTCGTGGTTTTATTAATTTTTTTTAACAGTTATATTATCATATAAACACAGAATATTGCAGCGCAGAGACAGGAGGAGGTGGAGCATTCCAGACCAGCGCTGACAGAAAGAGGAAGTCACGAGCGAATTAAATCATGTCCAAACGTTGCTTCGTGAACCTCTGATGATTTCTGCTGGATTTTGTGTTGTAGGATGAGTGATTCGTGGTTTTATTAAATTTTTTTAACAGTTATATTATCATATAAACACAGATTATCGCAGCGCAGAGACAGGAGGAGGTGGAGCATTCCAGACATTCCAGACCAGCGCTGACAGAGAGGAAGTCACGAGCAAATTAAATCATGTCCAAACGTTGCTTCGTGAACCTCTGATGATTTCTGCTGGATTTTGGGTTGTAGGACTAGCGCTCCATGGTTTTAATTTATTTTATTAGAAGGTTTTATTACCATAAACACAGAATATTGCAGCGGCTCTGAGCAGACAGAAGCAGAGGGCGGAGCAGATCCCAAGTTTACCAGAAGCACGGACTGTGCCATATATGGCTCTGAGGGGAGGGAGCAGAATGCTTTTCTGCGCTGAAAATATTTCTAAGTCCCAGTGTCCCAGAGTGTTCAAATATCGCAGACCCTAGCTTTAAACCGGTTCAAAAGGCTTCTACTCAAACTGGTATTAAATTAGAACTTTTCAATGTGCTATCACTATCCAACAAATCATGTCTAATTCATGATCACATTCTGGAGAAGAACTTGGACATCATGTGTCTTACAGAAACTTGGCATCAACTAGATGTGTACAGTTCTCTAAATGAAGCTTGTCCCTCTAGATACAGTTATCTGCAGAGAGCCCGCAGCACTGGCCGAGGTGGTGTGGCTGTAATCTACTGCAGTAATTTACAATTGTCACATCTGGCTTCTCAGGACTTTTCATCTTTTGAAAGTTTGGCCTTCAATTTAAAAGTCCCACTCATGATGAACGTTATATTGATTTATAGGCCTCCCAAACCGCATGTTTCATTTAACTCAGAGATGCATGACCTCCTCACTTTTTTCTGCACCTCCCCTGTGAATACTATTTTCCTTGGCGATTTAAACATCCACATGGACAATTCCTCTTCCCCTCTGGCAACAGATTTTAAGTCTCTTTTGGACTCTCTCAATCTCACCCAACATGTGGACGCCCCTACGCACAACAGGGGGCATACTCTGGATTTGGTGATTACAGACACTGTACTCATCAATAACTTATCTGTATATGACCTGGGTGTCTCGGACCACAGTGTCATCTCCCTGGAAGTGCCTTCAACTTCGCCTGCTTCAAACCCAAAACGACCTATCCAGTTCCGTGACTTTAAAAACATTTCCCCTGATGTTCTGTCTGCTGATCTTCACGTCCTGACCGCTGTCAATCATTCATCTGCAAATGACTCTGTGGATTACTACAACCAATCTCTCCAGGAGCTTCTGGACCTACATGCCCCCTTGAAAACAAGACTGGTGTCTTTCTCCCGTTCAGCCCCTGGTACACTGGTGAGCTACGCAGGATGAAGGCAACTGGCCGTGCTATTGAGAGACGTGTAAAATCATCTGGTCTCTCTGTACATAAGCAGGCATACAAAGAACATCAGAAAGCGTACGCCTATTCTCTTAAAGAAGCACGCTCCAAATATTATTCCAACATCATCAACACCTGCCCTGGAAACTCTAAACAGCTCTTCTCCACAATAACTCATCTGCTTAATCCCATTAAACAAACTCCTGAGGAATCTGTTCAAAAATGCAACCTGTTCCTTTCATCATTTAAAAACAAAGTTGACACTATCAGATCTCAGCTCCACAACCTCCCTGATCTTCGTTTACCATCTACCCGTCTGCATTCTGGGTCCCTGAGCAGCTTTGATGAAGTTGTTCAGAGTGAGGTGGAGTCCATCATCAAGAAAATGAAGCCTTCATCCTGCGCCCTGGATCCCTTCCCCTCGTCTCTCATAAAATCCAATCACTCTGCAATTAGCCCATTAATCACACAAATAATAAATAAGTCTCTACAATCTGGTCATGTTCCACTGCCTCTAAAAACTGCCATCATTAGGCCTCTTCTGAAAAAATCTAATTTGGATCCCGACATTTTTTCTAATTACCGCCCAATTTCCCACCTCCCATTTCTGTCTAAAGTGCTGGAAAAAGCAGTTGCTGCTCAGCTGCAGGACCACCTACAGCAACACTCTCTGTATGAGAAGTTCCAGTCTGGATTCAGAGCAGCTCACAGTACTGAGACTGCATTGCTGAGAGTTACCAATGATGTCCTCATGGCTGCTGACACTGGTTCTCCCTCCATCCTTGTCCTCCTTGACCTCACTGCAGCTTTCGACACTGTGGACCATAGTATCCTCCTCCACCGTCTTCATGTGGAGGTCGGTCTCTGTGACACTGTCCTGGACTGGTTCAAATCTTTCCTCTCCAATAGGCTGGAATGTGTTAGTCTTGGCAATGCCACTTCCCAGACAGTCTGTGTCTCCTGTGGTGTCCCTCAAGGGTCAGTTCTGGGGCCCCTGCTGTTTTCCCTTTACATGCTGCCTTTAGGTCAAATTATTAATCAGTTCAACATTTCTTTTCACTGCTATGCCGACGATACACAGCTTTACATCAGGACTGGAGCATCCTCATCATCCCCATCTCCATCTTCACTCACTGCCCTCACCTGCCTGAAGGAAATAAGGGCATGGATGAATCATAACTTTCTTCAATTAAACTGCTCCAAGACTGAGGCCATACTTAATGGCACTCTCCCCAGATACAAACATCAACTTTACCAACATGCTGGTGAAGATTCTCAGTCGTCCAGGACATGATAAAATCAAAAAAGGCGTTCAATACAGGATCAACTGGACTTTATTTGTTGCAGAAAACGTTTCAACTTCTGTCTAAAGTGCTGGAAAAAGCAGTTGCTGCTCAGCTGCAGGACCACCTACAGCAACACTCTCTGTATGAGAAGTTCCAGTCTGGATTCAGACTGACTTTTAACTTTACCAACAATTTCCTTTTCTGGACAAGACATCCCCCTCTCCGCCTCTGTTACAAATCTTGGAATAAAAATGGTTTCTCATCTTACATTTGAAAATCACATTAAGCATCTGTTTAAAACCTGCTTCTTCCATCTTCGAAACATCTCCAGACTTCGCCCATCTCTGACTTTTTCTGATGCTGAGAAACTCGTCCATGCCTTTGTCTCCTCCAGGCTCGACTACTGCAACTCCCTGTTTATTGGAATCCCTGGCAAAAACCTTCAGAAGCTTCAATATATTCAAAACAGTGCAGCAAGGATTCTGTTGAGAGCTCGTAAATTTGAACATATTACACCCATTCTCCATAACCTCCATTGGCTTCCTGTCACCTACAGAATTCAGTACAAAACTGCTCTCATTACACACCAATGCTTACACGGAACTTCACCTGACTATCTAAAGGACATTCTTGCACCATATTCATCCACCCGGTCTCTACGATCACAGAACAGTAATCTACTTCACATTCCTCAAACCAAATTAAGGACCATGGGAGACCGGGCATTCTGTGTGGCTGCCCCCCGCCTATGGAACTCCCTCCCTGACTACCTGAGAGCTCCACAGTCACTGGTTGACTTTAAAAGTGGCTTAAAGACTTTTCTTTTTAAGCAAGCCTATTCTGCCTCCACGTGATTTTATCTTTGATCTTAGTTGATATTATTATTGATTTTAATTGATTTTAATCACTTGTTTTATTTTAATTTTATTTTTAAGCAAGCCTAATCTGCCTCCACATGATTTTATCTTTGATCTTAGTTGATATTATTATTGATTTTACTTGATTTTATCACTTGTTTTATTTGATCTTTGCTTTTGTTGCACTTTGTAGCACTTTGAGATTTTTACAAATGACTATTTATATTTATGCTAGGAATAGAATTACTAATCCTGATTTTACTACTGGCAATTCTAATAATCCCAAGACTACTGATGCTGATTTTACTACTGCTTATTATATTTAACTAGAGGACTGCTACTAATAAGAGATAAGATAAGAGATAAGAGATAAGAGATTTTTTATTAACATTGCACCAGTAAACCAATACAACGTGATCATGTAAACACAGTCATCCAGAGGAGGGGTAGAGAATGTTAAGCTGCAGCAATTCAAAACATATATATTCAAAACATATGTATGTTCGTCAGCGCGGCCATCTCTCATCCATCCTGAATGAGAGCAAAACAGATATGGAAAAAGGAAAAACACAATAGGTATCATTTGTGATATTCAAAAAAAGAATTTATCAAAGATTGCCTGAAGACACTCCATGATAAAGTCCCAAAAACTCTATCAGCAGAAGCACAACCACACGAGACATTGTTGCAGTTTTGACGACATGCAAGGAGATATAGAGTCTGCGAGTAACTTCAGAGAACACAGTTCAGCAGTTGTGCAGCTGGGCGTTATCCGAGGCACACACAGAGATCTCTGGGGGGGGGAGGGCGGGTGAGGTCAGCAGTGACACTCCAGCTCTACGCTCCAGGAGAAAAGTTTCCAAACAGGCCTCTTTTCAAGGACATGTGCAGAAACCAGATTAGATAGTCTCTTTGTTTGTTCCAATTCAGACCACAATGTTCTTTTTCACTGCAGCCTTCCAAGTCCAGACGCTGTTTCAGGGCCAAAATTCCAAATCATATGAGGTTCCGATTCTATGAACCCCCATCCGTGCCCTGATGGAGCCCGGGCGGCTGCAAACGAGTTCCAAAGCGCCCAGCAGGTCCGCGGCAGTCCGCCGCTCCCAACGTGCGATTGAGCTCATACAACAGCTGGGATGAGGAGCTCACGGCTCGGATCAGAGAATCTTGCTGATCAGGGAGTTTCGCCAGCGCGCTGATAGCCGCCGAAGCTCTCCTCAGCTTCAGGTAACAGACAGCTCCGCCGACGCCAAAAAACAGAGCAGCTGCTACCAATAGGCCAATAATCCACAAATCTTCCACGTCTTCGACAGTCAACACGGTCATACACATAGGCTGCCACTGTCCCCATGAGTCCATCATGTATCCAACCGCGTGTGTGTCAGAGGGGCAGACCGCTTCTCCTGGCACNAAAACATATGTATGTTCGTCAGCGCGGCCATCTCTCATCCATCCTGAATGAGAGCAAAACAGATATGGAAAAAGGAAAAACACAATAGGTATCATTTGTGATATTCAAAAAAAGAATTTATCAAAGATTGCCTGAAGACACTCCATGATAAAGTCCCAAAAACTCTATCAGCAGAAGCACAACCACACGAGACATTGTTGCAGTTTTGACGACATGCAAGGAGATATAGAGTCTGCGAGTAACTTCAGAGAACACAGTTCAGCAGTTGTGCAGCTGGGCGTTATCCGAGGCACACACAGAGATCTCTGGGGGGGGGAGGGCGGGTGAGGTCAGCAGTGACACTCCAGCTCTACGCTCCAGGAGAAAAGTTTCCAAACAGGCCTCTTTTCAAGGACATGTGCAGAAACCAGATTAGATAGTCTCTTTGTTTGTTCCAATTCAGACCACAATGTTCTTTTTCACTGCAGCCTTCCAAGTCCAGACGCTGTTTCAGGGCCAAAATTCCAAATCATATGAGGTTCCGATTCTATGAACCCCCATCCGTGCCCTGATGGAGCCCGGGCGGCTGCAAACGAGTTCCAAAGCGCCCAGCAGGTCCGCGGCAGTCCGCCGCTCCCAACGTGCGATTGAGCTCATACAACAGCTGGGATGAGGAGCTCACGGCTCGGATCAGAGAATCTTGCTGATCAGGGAGTTTCGCCAGCGCGCTGATAGCCGCCGAAGCTCTCCTCAGCTTCAGGTAACAGACAGCTCCGCCGACGCCAAAAAACAGAGCAGCTGCTACCAATAGGCCAATAATCCACAAATCTTCCACGTCTTCGACAGTCAACACGGTCATACACATAGGCTGCCACTGTCCCCATGAGTCCATCATGTATCCAACCGCGTGTGTGTCAGAGGGGCAGACCGCTTCTCCTGGCACGGTCCGCTTCGTGGAAAAAATCTTATCTATTGAAGAAACAGCCCAATTTATTAAATCCATCGCAAATTGGTTCGAGTGAGCACTGAAGAGTCAGACGAGACAAAAAAAGCAAGCAGGGAGGAGGAAAAACTTAGGGAGGGAAGGAGCAAAAAGATATGCGACTTGCTTTGTCGAGAGCCGGAATGCTTCTGTTAGTGTTAATTATAGCAGTGGTTCCCAACCATGGTCACTGAGGAACACCCTCCTGCAAGTTTTAGTTGTTCCTGTGCTCCAACACACCTGATTTGAATGAAAGGTGATTAACAGACTTTTGCTGGATTTAGGAAGTAATTAAACCACTGAATCAGGTGTGTTGGAGCAGAAAAACAAGTAAAACATGCAGGATGGTGTTCCTCAAGGACCAGTGTTGAGAACCACTGAATTATAGTAATGCTAACCCCGGCTTTACACTGCACGCAGCTCCGCCCCGCTCCGGTCCGCAGGTCGCAGCTGAACGAGTCCAATTCCCACTGCCTCCGCTCCGCTCAGGTCCGCCTGGATGCGCCGCTCCAAGACACGTGCGAGATCGCGCGATAAATCAAGTGATAAATAAGTAAGTCAGAACAAAACAATTCATTCGGTGGAAAGAAGGAGAACAACTGTAGAGAGACTGCTGCCTTGATCTTCTCTCGTAAATGAGCTACATGGTTTGAGCAACAGGAAGTGATGTTTACATTTCAGAATAAAATACTTTTTTATTTATTTATTTTTGTATTGCGTTATTAGGTGTAGTCATAGTCATAAATATAATAGTTTAGTCATAGAATAGTCATAATTGATAGTTTGACAGCATTTTTGTACAAATAAATCCGTATAGAGCTAGGATTAGTCCGCCCGTGGTGATTTTATTTTGTAAATACGGAAGTTGTGCTCGTTCCTTTTCCTGTTGGTGCGACGTAATCTTCAAAAGTTGACTCCGGCACAGCTCCGTCATCCGGCAGAAATAGAAAAATTTCTAATTTTGACGGACTGCCGTCCGCTCTCCGCAGCTCGCCGCCGCCGTGCGGAGCCAGTGTAAATTCTGTCATTGATTATAATGGGTGCGTATTTGCTGCGGAGGTCGGACCGGAGCGGGGCGGAGCCGTAACGCATGTGGTGTAATTCCGGGGTGAGACTACTGCTGCTAATGCTAATTCTACTACTGCTTATAATAATAATAATATTAATGAATTCCATTTATAATGCACTTTTCATTAATAAAAATCTCAAAGTGCTATGTAAGTGCTCAAAGTATATGTATACTAGGAGTACTGCTACTAATGTTTTTTTCATACTGGTAATTATAGTAATGCTATTTCTAGTACTGCTGCTAATGTTAATTTTAATATTGCTAATTATAATAATTCTAGTTCTGCTAATTATAATGATGCTCAAACTATTTTTTAAATTCAACTAACATTCAACTACTGCTGCTAATGCTTATTCTACCCTTGTTAATAAATTGCCACAATTTGTAATATTTCTTCTAATGCAAATTTTGATTTAGAAATACTTTTATAGTTTTAGCTACATTTAGCTTTCAGCTCAGTTTCTGCTTCTTAAGCAAAGTTCTTTATAACTCAGCAGGCACACTTTTCTTAAAATCTCCTTTTTTATTTATCTATGCATTTGTCAGACTGTGCTGCAGCAGTTGGTGAACGTTTTGAATGAAACGGCTCAAACTGTTGCAACGCTCACCGACGAGGAGCTTCCTGAGTGGAAGCGCAGGCAGCAGCTGTCCTGCATTGGAAGTCCAGTGGACACCAGTCTGGAGCTCCTCCAAAAGTGGTAAGGGCATGCGTTGGTTATGTCTTAGGTTTGCTCTCCGGTTAAAGCAACTATCCTGCATGTGTTGGCGTGTTTGCAGGTTCACGGCTGTAGCCGAGGTGCTGCTGGGAGTCCGTGAGCAGCTGGAGAAGCTGCAGGACCAGAACAAGAAATACAGCAGAGCCGACGTCTCCGATCTCTCTGCTCCTATTGCTGAACTCGATAAATTTGCCCTTTCTTTGATCACAAAGCTTCTCACAAAGTAAGTTGGGACGTCAAGATAAGGGTTGCAAAACGCTGGAGATTTTCACCTTCCATGAGAATAAACAGGAATTTCTGGGGATAAAAACAAGAAATTTAAACTGTTTAAAGTTTTTTTGGGGGAAAATACATTTTAGCGCAATCTAGACTAAAACAACCAGGTGTAACTGCCGTACCTTGCAGTGAGAGGTGCCACACCCTAAAACCTGTGAGGGAAGTGGTGTGGAGACTGAGGGGGACGGGGTGTGGGGACTGATGCTGATTGGTTGTGGTGTGGGGACTGAGGGGGACATGGTGTGGGGACTGATGCTGATGGGACGTGGTGTGGGGACTGGGGAGCATGTAGTGTGGGGACTGATGCTGATTGGTTGTGGTGTGGGGACTGAGGGGGATATGGTATGGGGACTGATGCTGATGGGATGTGGTGTGGGGACTGAGAAGGATGTGGTGTGGGATAGGAGATGGTTTGGGCAGAGCCATAGAGAGAGAGAGTTGCGACACTCCCATAGACTCCCATTGTAAGAATGGAATGCCGAAGTCACGTGGTTTATGGAGCGGTGATTTGTTCCAAACAGCAGCGGTTCTGTCATTGCACTTAGTTCATTCTTGATGTTTCAGACGTGTTTTCTCCGGTAAGTTGATGAAAATACCTTCTTTTTTTTGCCATTGTGAAGCGTTAGCTGACTGCTCTGTACCAGTTTATCAACATTAATACTTCCTGTCACCAGTTTTTGTTCATTAAACATGTTAAATTGCTAAGTTGTGTTTTAACTGCAGCTAGCTCTGCCATCATGACTGGTTTAAACTGGTCTATTTCTGTATAATGCAGCGTTTTTAAAATATTCATTAAAGCTTAAATTTTGAAAGTTTATTTATTTTTTATTATTTTATGGTAATTCCAGTTACTGAACTGTCAACTAGAAAATATAGCCTTTTGTTCCTGAGATTGACGTGGTTAATTTAAATTATAGATCCTTTGTCAAAGACTGCAGCATAAATTGTGACATTATCATTAAAGAAAAATGTGATCGTGGAGTTGAGTAATTTTTTATGTTTTCCAGGTAAACCACAGGAGAATGACTTCAGTGAACTGCATTCAAACAAAGTATCACAAAGGTACAAGATCTCGTTTTCTGTCTTCCTAAAACAATAATTGTTGAATCAAGATGTTTGAATAAAATTATTTTAACACTATAACCTTCACACATTGGTATTTACTGCAGGACTGTTAATTTAAATTTGTTTTATGTTATTAGTTTAGCGTATGGTAATATCACATTCATGTCCATCTTCATGTTTTCAGATTGACTGCGCGGTGAGCTAAGAAATGACACCAGGTTGGTGGAACTGGTCAGTCCTCATTGATAGAGAGATGGAGCTGGTAGGTTAATGGTGGAGTGCTGGAGCTGAATGGGTGATGGGGAGGCTGTCAAAATAAAAATCAAATTAAAGTGATTAGAAAGTAGTTTTTCAAATATCAAATGCAAGCCTTGCAACAACTTTTTCTAAAATTTACTGAGGATGCCAAGACTTATGTATGACTAAACTTATGCATAATCAATGAAACTAAATAAATGTAAGGGACATAAAAATCCCTCCAAGCATACCATCCATATGTACAGGTGTTAAAGCTGCACTGGGTGGTGTGGCATTTTCAAATGATAGCCCAAGCTCCTCCATGGAAACAATCAAGGTGTTTGGTGGGGGCTTGCTTGTTGTGGTACAAGATGCTGTTTGTTTTTTCTTCATGTTTTTTATCTGGCTTTTACTTCCAAGATGCCCAGCATTGCACAGAATTATTTTTCTTTCATTGAAGATATGTTTTGCTGTGCTTCTCATGGCAGGATCCTTCCTCCTCTTTGGTTCTGGCCAATGAACAAAAATGGTTGGAATAGATCAGCCCTCAGTCTCACACGGCCTGACTGTGTCTTTGTAAACTGTACTCTCTCAAAATGTGCCTAGAGTGATATTAGTTTATTTCTTTGCAAATTTCTTTGACAGTTGAACATTTTGAGCACTGATGTGAACATGCTTATGTGCAGATTAAACTTACAGCACACAGTTTTATGTTATTGAGATCATTGGTGATGGTGAGGTTTCTCCTGCTGACTTGAGCCAACCATTTTTTTCTTCTGTCAGTGTCTCTTGGGAAGCCATACATTACTGATCCCTTTCTCAGACCAAATCCAAATGCAGCACAGCCAACCATGGTAACACAATAAACCTACAAAGAGTTTAAGTATACATTATATGCTTGCATATATACAGTATATATATGTATCATCTTGTACCACTTGAAAAATATAGGGATATGTACAACTAATTACACAG
>JBBPBX010007432.1:43490-65328 GCA_038048925.1 Garcialebias charrua
ATATATGTATATATATATATATATATATATATGTTGTGCCATTTTATGGAAAGTTAAAAGATGATGTCAGTGGAGCTTTAAGTAATCAATAATCAATTAAGTACAGTATTCAGTTCTGTAGTGGAACACCTCATCTCTGATTTTTTTGGTTTTACACCTTTTCACATCTCTCTGAAACTCTTAGTGTTACACTTTTCTTGAAGCTCTCAAGGGGACAAGTGGACACTATTTTGTTACAGTTATTTGGAATTAAGAGACTAACTTGACCGCGGTTTAATGTGACGCAGGGGGAGTGGTGGCGCAAAGGTTAAGAAGGTGAGCTCGTGATCGGAAGGTCGCCGGTTCAAGCCCCGGTACCGACAACATCAAAGATGTGGGTGGGATAAGTGAAGCGGTCACACTTGTATCCACCCTCATCTGCCCCACTCTGGGCCCTTGAGCAAGGCCCTTAACCCCCACCATCTGCTCCCCCGGGAACCCTAGATATCAGCTCTCTGCTCCACACAGAGGGCTGTGGTTGCTCGGTGGTCTGTGGTTGTGTCAGGAAGGGCATCCGGCGTAAAAACAACTGCCAAATCTTCGTGCGACCAGTTCGCTGTGGCGACCCCTAACGCAGGGAATAAAGCCGAAAGAAGAAAAAAATAAAAAATAAATTTGGAATTAAGAGACACAAATTAGAAGAGACTTGCTTTAAATTGTGTTAATTCAGAATTAATCAACACAATAACTTCAATACACTGTATTTATCGTGGTTTATGCTGTTAGAATATCGGTCACTTCTTCATATGAGGAATCAAAGCATCACCTGTTATGCATATGAATAGTATATTCTTAATGTGTATGATTTTACTAAGCTGGTGTATTTTAAATACGCCAAAGTTAAAAGAACAACTCAGAATGATCTTAGTATTTGTTTGAAGTGTTTTGGGAACGAAGGAAAAGTCGTAGACATAAGTTGTCTCCTGTCTCCTGTCCTTTCTGAAAACAATTAATCTGTTCTCAAAAACTGATTCTCTGTTTTCACACCTGCAAGTCTTCTGTTTTGTCTCCGTGCTCGTAACTGTCTACTTCTTGTGTAAAAAAACGTTTACCTGACGTCAACAAATTTCCTCCCTATTCTGGTCACAAGAGCCAATGAAACAGAGAGGAAACTCTGACGTCAGGTCCTGTTAAAGGTCCCAGCTTCCTGGAACTTTTGAGTTCTCGAAGAAAAGCTGAGATGTGAACTTTCTCTTTGAAACTGTGGACGTCCGACCATGAGTCAAAGGTCCGCGTCTTCAGCAAGGTTCAAACAGCACGTCAGCTGTGAACCATTCGAGTGTCACAGCTCCAAGCTGTGAACTCTTTCTGGAAGTTATCTTGAAAACCAAACCGGAGCTGAGGGCATCACTCTGGGAGGCAGAAGCAGACCTCACGAGACCGTGGCAAGATGAAATGTGTCGCCTGTAAAACGCAGCAGGGCATGCGCGTATGGCTTGACTAATTTACCGGAGTCGAGACAGGAAAATCTTCACAAAGGTAAAAGTCGTGTTCATCACGGTACGGACGTCCAGCCGAACCCGACCAGAGGATGTGCTGTCTCTGGTTAAAACATCTCAAGATAAGACTTCAACCATTTCCCTTTCATCCTTAAACTTCCTCCTTAAACTTTCTCCTCTTATTTTTATTTCTAAAAGTAAACTGTAAGTTTGTGCCGCAGAAATAAGTGAATATAAGACCAATTAACTTGTGTTCTGTTGTTCCTATGTTTAAATCTGTAAACAGTTAGTTATAGGAGAAACTGATCGAGCAATCTGTGTAAATATGTTTTGATTGTAAATTGATGATTTGTTATTAAATGACTCTACCTCTGGTAGGTCAAACATAGTAACGTTTCCTGTCAAGTTACATTTCATCACTGAGTCACAGATTTATTGATATTAATCTGAAAAAGTGAGAACCCATGAATTGATGGTAAGTTTGTGTCAGTCTAAAATCTACTCAAATCTATCATCTAAAATATAGATAAGTCAGCAAACTGATCAATTTATCTATTTTATTACAATTGGTGGCCTCGTATGGGTCCTCTGAAAGATTAGATTAATATTTCTGTGCTCATAACATGTTTGCATATGTCCAATTTTTAGACTTTGACAGATTAATTTCTTTTGGCTGGAAAAGTGTTCATGCTGCAGAAACTGCTGGTTGTGTAATTTGAAGCTGGGAAATGGTCTGTGATCAACTTTTATAAAGTTAGTTGATGCTTTTGATGAAGATTTGTCACGCTGTGTGAGTAATGTTTGTGGTTCGGGTGAGAATGGGTCCAGATTACGTATTCACAAGCTGGTGTACAAGTCATTGGAATGACCGCCGAGTCATTGCTAGAAGCTACAATAACATTTGCATGAAGGCTGTTTGTGGTTTTACGTTACAAGCAGGAAAAAGAACGCATATTTTGTTTGAAACGGCCGTCAGATGGTTGGTTCAGTCCGTCGGTTCTGGTAAACCCAGTTTGCTGTGGACTCGGTAAAGATTGAGGTCATTTTGTTGTTTCAACGATTAAAGTTGCTGTTTCTTACTGAGGGAGCTCAGTGGACCTGTTAAATGTTGTCGCCATACGTTTCAGATTTTTGCGATGTGCAGAAACGGTTTTATTAAGTTGTAAAGAGTCCGTAACAAGAAGCTAACAGCTAGCTTTCATCCATCTTGGAAGCCGCATGTCTTTTGTTGTGGTTTGATCGAAGGTAATAAGACTACATTACCCATGAGCGCTTGGGTTAAGAACTACAAGTTTTGTCTTTGCTGTGATTGGTCGAAGAAATGAACTACGAGAGTTCTGGTTGGTCTAGTGACGGGAAGATATCGGTGAAGCGAGTTTTCATTCGCTGAAAGCCGGTGTCGCTCATCGTTGCGCCCGCCCCATTCTCGTCAGGTTTCACTTCAGTCCTGAGTCCTGACAAGACTTCATGACTTTGTCCGTTTAATATCTTTAAAAACCTGTTTAATCGCTGTGTTTTTGAGATTTTAAATAATGCTTTTAACGCAGTTGGAGTAAGACTACCGATCGCCATGTGACCTGCGGTCACGTGACACCGGAAGCTACAACTCGTTTATGGTACCGACCTTTTTCTTTAAAAGTTTAAAAATCACAGAACCTGTTCTAAACTGTCTGACCACATCGATTTGTGCTCTTATAAGAACATGGTTAGAGCGATTATCATACACAGGCTCGAACTCTTTCCAAAAGTTGCTTTTAATCCGATTTTGTTAGATGCTACTCGTAAGCTAACAACAGGATGTCAACAGGGCGCCGCCATTTTGTCACAGAGCACTAGCGGCCAGAAAGAATGATTTCAGCCATCTGGTGGTTAGAAATAAGCTTTGAACATCTGCTGTGATAAAACTAGCAGAACTTTTACACAGAATTAATGCAGACATTTCTGCATTTTATTTAAAATTAACACTTTTAATGTAATTCTGTGCACACAAGCTTTCCAGTTTATTTTAAACAATAAGTTTAAAATAACAAACAAGAAGCATCTTTTGTCTTGATTTTCACAAAAATTAAAACAAACAAAGCTGGGCACCGCTAATTAAAAAATTAGTTCCACAATTTCTAAAACGCTTATTAATTTTTTTAGGTCCACAATTTCAAAAGCACAAATGTCTTATGAAAATTAGGGGAAGCTAATCTAATCCGCTATTTATATATTTCTATATTATATATATATATATATTTATATATAGCCGGCAGCGTTATCAATATTTGCACTACACTGCCAACTGAAAAGTAACAAAAATGATCCTAAAAGGATGAAATTACAAAAATCAAAGGATTTATTTAATACTTTACGTACATATATTCTATTCGGCCACGAAATTAACAAAAAATAGAATGATCTTTTAATCCCTAAAACCACGTTTAAATCTCAAATACACGGGTGTCTCGCCACCGCATTTATACATGAAAGTAACCCAAATACATAAAACTAACGACTCGCCGTCGAATGGTCGACACAAAACGCACAATAAAATACTCCGGCCACGTTAATTTGGCTTGAAACAGCTGGGTTCTCTAAGGATTATCCATTAGTAACCCAAAACAACCAACCGGCAGACACAGTTAGCGTCTATAGGTAGTCAACAGATTTAATGAAAAGTAACTAAAATACATAAAAATAACGACTCACCGTCGAATGGTCATCACAAAACACACCTTAAAATCATCCGGCCACGTTAATTTGGCTTGAAACAGCGGGGTTCTTTAAGGATTTATGAAGACACCGAGCGCAGCCAGCTACAGAATTAGCCCCTGAGTTCAACTATGACCCGGAAGATGGAATAGTCCATTTTTAGTAGGGGGATAAAGAAATCGACCGTTTTTTTATTGCGTATATTTAATGATCGTTTTCATCGTAACTATAATTATTTTTATGTTAAATGTACATTAACAAGCATGAGCAATGTTAGTGATGTAGGTGACTGCACGGGGCGAGGCGGGGCCGGGGCCACTGCTGAAATGGGACCCCCAGGCATTTACCTACATGGTAGAGCCGAGTCTGTTCTCAGCTCTGCCCCCCCTCCCCCTCCAACCCTCCCTCCCCCCTCCAACCCTTCCTCCTCTCTGCTGTTTACGGTGGGGAAAAAGGTAAAAAACAAGCAGCATAAGAGCTTGTAAATAAGTTTATTGGTTTTTACTGATAGATAATTAGTTATTAGCGGTACTGCATTTTAAATAAAAATAGCACAAATCCGCTTATGAATTATAAAAGTTAGTCAATTCACAAAAACGCTGACAAAAAGTTTAGGTCCACTGTAAGCGGAATAGCGCTTTAGCGCTCCCTAGCGTTTATACGCCCACCTTTGAAAACAAAGATAGCAGAACATATTTGAACATTTCACAGGTCGACAAATTAATAAAAATCACTGATTTTTATTTAAAATAACATCTTTCATGTTATGCTGAGCACACAAACTCTCCAGTTTATTTTAAATACAAATTTATTTAAAATAACAAACTGAAAGACCTTTTTCACTCCTAATAACTGTCAAATGCAGAAAATACAGTTTCACTGAAACTGCTAAACATATTTTTAAGGCATGATGAAGCAGCATCCTGGGAACATTTTACAGTGAAACCTTGCATTTAAGTCAGATCACTTTTATAAGCGTTGTGTGACTAAACAAGATTCAGGCTTGGGTTAGTTAGTAACTGTTGTTTGCGTATAAGTTCTAGATAAGGTTAACACTGCAAGAGGGCATTTAACTTTACAATTCATTGAGGGTAATTCCTGAAATAAGGTACCTATGAATAATAGACTTATTAAACACAGTGAAACACATAAACCTGGAGGCTGGTTAGTTTAATTTACTCAATGCTACATTAAAAGTGATGATTTATATGCACACAGTAAAATAAGAACCATCTTACTTGATTTTTCACAGAAAATCAATACAAAGATGGACGTTCAAAAAGGTGCAACAACTGAGAGGGTCTACTCTTTGAGAGAACCTAAATGGGTTCGATCGGGCCGTGGTTTTGCTACCCTTGTACCTCGCACAATGAGAGAATCCGTCTCAGAGCGTGGTGACTACTCAGCTGCTGTGAATGTCCTTCAGAAATCAGGTGAACATCCACAAATTTTCTTTGACAGGCTTATCCATGTTTATTCAGGTGACATACGTGAACCAGGCATGGAGGAGGATGAACAGCTTAAACGTCTTTTCAGTGCAAATCTCTGGCCTAAGCTGAGCAGATGTGTATGCCTCAAGGCTAATTTCAATGAGAGTACCAAGGAAGAAATAAAACAATATGCTATGAAGGTTTTTGATGTGCTCACACAACACAAAGCACCCTCAGAGGTGTACCTAGGTCAAAAGGTCAAATCCCACTTGCAGAAAATAGAAGAGGTTCCCTCTTCTACAGAGTGTGAGAATAAACAGGATTTTCATAATAACAAACAACAACAAAAAATAATAGCTTCTCTGTTTTTTTGCAGATGATGTGGTCCTATTGGCTTCATCAGATCGTGATCTACAGCTTTCGCTGGAGCGGTTTGCAGCTGAATGTGATGCGGCCGGGATGAGGATCAGTTCCTCCAAATCCGAGGCCATGGTCTTGAGCCGGAAAAGGGTAGCATGCCTTCTCCGGGTCGGGGAGGAGGTCCTGCCCCAAGTGGAGGAGTTTAAGTATCTCGGGGTCTTGTTCACGAATGAGGGAAAACTGGAGCGTGAGATCGATAGGCGGATAGGTGCAGCGTCCGCAGTGAAGCGGGCGCTGTACCGGTCTGTCGTGGTGAAGAGAGAGCTGAGTCAAAAGGCAAAGCTCTCAATTTACCGATCGATCTACGTTCCCACCCTCATCTATGGTCATGAGCTCTGGGTTATGACCGAAAGAACGAGATCTCGGATACAAGCGGCTGAAATGAGTTTTCTCCGCAGGGTGTCTGGACTCTCCCTTAGAGATAGGGTGAGAAGCTCAGTCATCCGGGAGGGACTCGGAGTAGAGCCGCTGCTTCTCCACATCGAGAGGAGCCAGTTGAGGTGGCTCGGGCATCTGGTTAGGATGCCTCCTGGACGCCTCCCTGGTGAGGTGTTCCGGGCATGTCCCACCGGGAGGAGACCCAGAGGAAGACCCAGGACACGCTGGAGGGACTATGTTTCTCGGCTGGCCTGGGAACGCCTTGGGATTCCCCCAGAGGAGCTGCTCCAAGTGGCTGGGGAGAGGGAAGTCTGGGCCTCCCTACTTAGGCTGCTACCCCCCGCGACCCGACCCCAGATAAGAGGAAGAAAATGGATGGATGGATGAAATAACAAAATGTTGCTGCCAGCTGGAACAGTGACTCAAATCGGTTTAAAGGGAGCTCTACTCCTCGTGCACCTCAGATTGGTAAATCTGAGACGAGCAATGAACCACAAAAGGTAGGTGTTCGCTCTCTAGGAGAACCGAGATGGTTCAGATTGAACCAAATGGGTTTAGACCTAGGTCTAACAGTGGGTGAACTTCGAAAGAAGTGGATGTATGGGCGCCGATACCCAATGAACAATGGTGGTCCCAACAGGAACCCCCGAGACGCGGCCCTCCTGCCCCTGTACCTCAAACAGAACAGTTTGAGACATGCAAAGAGTCACACAAGCTCCAGAATAAAGGCACAACACCTCCGCGCTCAGAAGAGTCAGAGGAAGTAAGTAGTTTGTTAGATGATTTGAATGTTACAGAGGTTGACCAAGCTAATACAATGAGTGGCGTTATCATTGATAATAACACAAACAAAATAACAAACAACATTGTCCAACCTGGTGAAGCGATGTGCAGCACTGTCTTTTACAAAGACTCAGAGCACACTGTTGACAACAAAAACGTCAACATTACCAAAGATGCTGACAGCAAACAAATTGCTGATAGTCAACAGCATCCTGAAGGTCATGATGCTGACAGCCAACAAGATGCTGACAGTAACAAAGTTTACACAGACAGAGGTACACGTAAAGAGAAACATGTGCTAAAACCTAAACGGTTTCTGTGTAACTTTGTCAAAAGGGGGGTAGCTAAGAAAGCTTACTTGCCAATCACACTGGAAGGGGTCCTCGCACGAGAAGCACTCCTGGATGGCAGTGCAGACGTGTCTATTATGTCAGCCAAACTGTTTGAGGAGCTAAGGACCTCCGCTAATGGTGTTGATAGGCAAATACCCTTTGTGAAAAGTGCTATTGAGCTGCAGTGCCTCGCAGAGATGAGAACAACCCTGACAGCTATAGCCATGGTTCACATGAAGATTGGCAAAATGTCACTATACCGCCGGTATACGTGTCTACACTTGACTCACTCCCATTTTTGGTTGGCCAAGATTTTATAAACCGTTTCGACGCTATTATAAATTATGATGATCAGACAATGTGGGCCACAGTGAGGCCACTGCCGCTGGAGGTACCTCCCCAAGGTCAGGACACTGACTGTCTAACAGCAGGTACTGCTGAAGGCACAAGGGAATCCCCAACCGAGAGCACAAGCCCGGTAAGTGAACCTTCAAATGCAGGTGAGACAGAAGAGACCCAACAGTTGGACCAGACTGTGGCCCAACAAGAGGACCTCCTCTGCGAGCTGACGCATTCAGCACTCACTAAACACTACCTACCACAGTTAGAAGAAGGTGTGGAAGTCCAAGGATCCCACACCAAAGACGCTGTACTGTCCTCTGTGACAGGTAATTCGGCTATCAGCAAAGCTTTCGATGAAACCTTGGTTCAAGAGCATTTGAATCTAGAACTACTCAGAAATGACATAGTTCTTACATATTCAAAGAGCACCTCTTCAGTCAAGAAGTGGGAAGACACACAAAACAACGACAGTGACCTGTCGCAGTCTGACCAGTCAGACGTACTTGCAACTGCGCCGACAGTTGTGACACGCCTGAATTACACAGAAAGAGGTAAACGTACAGAGATACGTTGGCCGAAACCTATAAGGTTCCTGTACACAGTTCCCGATAAGCTGCGCAAACAGCTTGAACTAAACAATGGCATCCTAACTCATGCCCATGGACGGACGTCCTCACCTGTGTGTGTGGTCCCCCATGACCACAGGGGTGTGATGTTAGGTCATCCCCTTGACAAGGACAAAGAATTCAATAACCCCACAAACGACAAAGATCTCGCAAACTCACAGACTTCATGGGAAAATAAGGTAGTCCAAGCACAAGATAGTAAATAAACTAAACAGTTTAAACTATATTAGTTGCAAAAAGAAACCGTTCTAACTAGAACTTAGAAACGCCAAGTCTAAAACCCACAAAAAACTAACCTTAACAACCGTTTAAATCTGTAGGATTTAATTGACATCGGTTATAAAGCTAAGACCTGTTTTTCTTGTGTGTAGCACGTTGGAATCTGACGACAGAGTGAGTTGAAGCAGTGAAACGTTGTTTTCTAGTTGCTTAATTGCTACTTTTGTTGTTATTGAAGTTTGGTATTGTTTTCTGAACATTCCCAGCCAAAAGAGGTTTTGTATTAATGTTAGTTAAAGACTTAAAAATGGATTTAACTATGCCAACATGCAGTTTCATTTTGTTAAAAACCTCAATAATTGAAGAGTCATTGTAGATTAATGCTACTTAAGGTACTATAAACTACACTGATCTCACAATCATTTAAGTAGAACCGATTCAATCGTTTCTATTCTCGATTACCTATTCATTTTTGATGAGTCTAGCCATAGACTTCAAAATTTATAGGGAATACCAAAACCTACGTCGTTCGTCTTAAAGGACAACAGACATTTAGACCATACTATATTTTCTTTTCTATTTTTAGTTTAACTTTAATCTAAATTATGAATGGAGGAATAGTTTGGAAGAAGAGGCCTTCGTTACAGAAGCCCTCCTGAACCTTCTATAGGTATAGATCCCTATATCTGATTTTTTTCAGCATTGATCCACCCCTTAATTGGTAATTGTAGCTGATCTAAACCATGATAGCTTACATACCAGGTGCATATAGGTAAGGTTTAATGTAAAATCCCAATCATAAGCCCACCTAAAACCACATAATTACAGTACATGACACATAGAACCAGGGTGGCACCAACTGGAAGCCAACCAGCCTACAACCTTTGATGTGGGGACCTGCAACTCCAACGTTGGTCTTCAACCTTCATCCAAGGGCCGCCTCCTCTATGTAAATCGAGGGATCCCCTCTACATGCTGATTAAAACCATTGTTGCTGATGAAATCAACAACTCTAATCGTTATGGAATTACTGCTATGGAATTACCGCTGTGGATTATAAGACTTTGTTTTCCAAGGGATCACAGACTCAGTTTTCAAAGGGTTAACAGACTCAGTTTTCCAAAGGATTAAAAGCTTGCCACAATGGGATTACTTACGAACTGTATGGAATTTCCAAAAACATTATGGGATTATAATTTAGATTTTTCTTTTTCCACTTGCTGGATCACATCCAGGTCAGAGACGTTTGGTGGTGTCCTTTCGTGTTGGACATCATCCCCATGGACAGGCGATGATTTCCAAAAAGGGGGACTGTAGTGGAACACCTCATCTCTGATTTTTTGGTTTTACACCTTTTCACATCTCTCTGAAACTCTTAGTGTTACACTTTTCTTGAAGCTCTCAAGGAGACAAGTGGACACTATTTTGTTACAGTTATTTGGAATTAAGAGACACAAATCAGAAGAGACTTTCTTTAATTTGTGTTAATTCAGAATTAATCAACACAATAACTTCAATACACTGTATTGATCGTGGTTTATGCTGTTAGAATATCAGTCACTTCTTCATATGAGGAATCAAAGCATCACCTGTTATGCATATGAACAATATATTCTTAATATGTGTATGATTTGACTAAGCTGGTGTATTTTAAATATGCCAAAGTTAAAAGAACATGTCAGAATGATCTTCTAGACTTTGTTTTAAACTGTATGCTCTATGCAGAAGAACTATGTCTAAAGTTGATGAACAAGCCGTTCATATTTGTTTGGAGTGTTTTGGGAATGAAGGAAAAGTTGTAGACATAAGTTGTCTTCTGTCTCCTTTTTCTAAAAACAAATCTCATCTGTTCTAAAACAGATTCCATGTTTTTATCACACCTGCGTCTTCTGACATACTATTGTTCTCTCCTATCCTGAGTGATCTTCCTCCTCTCTCATTTGGTAAAACAAACCAACGAGCGAGCTGAACGTAACTGCTGGTCATACTCCCTTCTTAAGAAACACTTCCTGTAGACTCGTCAGAGTGAAATCAGAGCAAAATGGAGCAGGAGTGAGTCAACTATGAACTTGCTCTGTTTGAAGCTGATACGTCCGGCCATGAGTCAAAGGCCCGCGTCTTCAGCAAGATTTAACAGCCAGCTCGCTGTAGAACCAATTTTGAGCTTCTAAGCTCAGAATACGTGTGCTCTCCAAGAGCACTTTTATTCTGAAAAACCAACCAGGACGTGCGTTACTACGGTCCGAGTCTTGGCACACGTCTGGAGACGCTGAAGAACGGTAAACAGATTGACCAACTGGACCGCGGGAGATTGACTATCTTCACGAGGTAACAAGTCGTCAAATGCTTGCCAAGTCGTACCAACGTTGTAGCGGAGATCGGCCGGAGAGCTGCCATGCTTCCTGGTTAAAACACACCACTCTCTCCACCTTTCATCCTCCATTTTCATCCTCCTAAACTTTCTCCTCTTAAAGTTTATTTCTAAAAGTAAAACTGTAAGTTTGTGCCGCAGAAATAAGTTAATATAAGACCCATTAACTTGTGTTCTGTTGTTCCTATGTTTTAATCTGCTGAAAAGTTAGTTATAAGATTTGATTGATCAATCTATGTAAATATGTTTTGATTGTAATTTGATGATTTGTTAATTAAATGGTCTATCCCTGGTAGACCAACATGAGTTAACGTTTCCTGTCAATTACATTCACTGAGTCACAGATTTATTGATATTAATCTGAAAAAGTGAGAACCCGTGAATTGATGGTAAGTTTTTGTCAATCTAAACCAGTGGTCCCCAAACTGCGGCCCACCTCCACATTTGGTCCGGCCCCCAGAACAATACCATAGAGCATTTAGATTTTTTTTTTCATGTGTGTATTTGTATTTGATAATAAAGTTGGACTTTTGCAATAAAATGTTCCTTAGTTATGAACTATTTTGAACTATTGTTCCACATTTGATTTATTGTGTTCCACCCTTCTGCGGTCTGTGCCCCTATCTGGCAACCCCCAGAAAAAAATCCTGAGTCAAAGACAGAACGGAATAATGGCAAAAAGATTAGGTAAGAGAAATTTTGATTCAGAATGCAGGGCATTTAAGCTGCAGTGGACAAAGGATTATTTTTTTGTTCAATGCAAAGAAAAGGCTGTCTGTGTCATCTGTAAAGAGGCGGTGGCAGTATTCAAAGAATACAATCTGCGGCGACACTATGAATCCCGTCACAAAGACAAGTATGATAGCTTGAAGGCCAAATGCGAGCAGACAAACTCTCAAAGCTAAAAAGTGGACTGTTAGCTCAGCAGAATACATTTGCACTTTTGTTAGAGAGGGTTATTTGGTTATTATTTATTTTATTAAAGCTGCTATCTGCGATTTCTGTATGACCAAAACACTTAGAAAAATGTTCAACAAGGAAAAGCATTCTGCTCCTTCCCCAGTCCGTGGTCTGTGAACTTGAGATCTGCTCCACCCCCAGCTGCAGTCTCTCGGAGATGCTGCGATATTCTGTGTTTATATGTTAATAAAACCTTCTAAAAAAATAAAATAAAACCATTGAGTGCTAGTCCAGCACACCAGAAGACCAGAAAATCTTCAGACTGAGCCTCTGGCAGCCACATTGAACCCTACTTTTATTCACTCGTGACAATTTCACTTCCTCATTCATTGTAGTCGGCAGAGGGAGCGGTACAGGATGAAGCGATTATTTGACTTTTGGAAGAAAAAAAAGTCCTTATCAGGGATTAAGAAGGGGAATTTAATACATTTGTGTGACATACAAAACAGTCCTGCATCGCTTTCCAATCCTTTGAACGAGAACGTGCGCGGCGCTGGGGCTGGGACAGGTGGGGGCGTGGGTTGGGGCGTGAGAAGCTCTGTTGAGGACAACTGGAATGCAGCTCTTTATTGGCTGATTAAAAACTCTGTTTTTATTGGCTGGAAAATGGCGTGTCACCTTTTCTTTTTAGAAATGCTTATTTACCACCTGGAGAAGCAAGGGGACAATATATATATATTTTTTTTTTCAGAGATTACCTGGCTAACATCAGTCTGTCAGGAGGTAGTGACAGAGTGAAGAAATATGTTTATAAATAAAGCTACATACTGAAGCTTTAATAGTGTTATTATTTATTTTATTAATAGTGTTATTATTTATCTCCTGACTTTTGTGCTGTGAAGAACCCAGAGAGGGTTATTTGATTGTGCTTTCTGGAAAACAATACATTTTTACATTTAGGCACTCCTGCAATCATCACATTTTTTCCTGTTACAAACTGACTCCGGCCCCCCACCAGAGAAAGGAAAAGTTATGTGGCCCTCACAGGAAAAAGTTTGGGGACCCCTGGTCTAAACTCTACTCAAATCTATCATCTAAAATATAGATAAGTCAGCAAACTGATCAATTTATCTATTTTATTATAACTTAAATCCCTCAGCGACAGAGGACATCAGTGTAATGCTTGGTATTTGTTTTGTTTTGTATTTGAGGCTTTAACAAAAGTGTCATTTTACATAGTGACTGACATGCGTCACGTCACAGCCTGTCTGTGAGTTGGGACACTTTGATTCTGAAGGTGTGATCCACATCCTGAGTGCACAGACACTGGCTCCAAAATTATAACAATGGCAACGCCCAAAAAACAAACGTTTCATCTTTAATTTTGAACTAGGGGAGCAAGCGAGAATCTCATCCCATCTTTATTGTTATGGTTGGCACAAACAGGAAACAAATGACAGATAAGAAACAAGATAGACAGGAGACAGAGGATGGACAATAAACAGAGGACAGACCAGAGTAAGATAAACAAGAAGCAACCGACAACCATGAGAAAGGAAAACATGAGACGTAAGAGACAAGAAACAAAAGACAAATAGGAAAAGGAGGACAGAGTGGGACAGAAATAAAACAGAGGAGAGACAGAGACAAAGGACAGACAAGCTAGTGAGACAGACGACTCCAAAATTAAGAAAGCACAGTTCCCTTTCAGTCTGGTCTCTCAATGCAACATACTTGCTATGGGAATTGCGCCCCGCGCGATTACCTGAAGGAATATACTCACACCTTTACGGCTAGGGGCGTCACTGCCGCGCCAGAGGCCCCGCCCTCTGGTTACTTAAGCGGCTTGTGCCCCTCCATCTTTCTCTTTTTTGCCCTTCACCTCGCTTAAACCTGAACTACCTCTTCGCGGGACTTCTCTGTTGCTTCATCGCTCATCCAGAGATGAGCTTGCTCCCTACACAGAGCGCACAGAGAATTATTCCTGCGTACTGCAGGACTAGCGAAAGCTAGTCCGGCACTTTTCTCTTAACCCCAAAGTATTTTCTTCTCCTCTCTCTACAGGTTGCTTCGCTTGACAGTGCTAACTACGCCACAAGAAAAAAAGCTACCTCGCTAACTCCTAGCGAGCTAGCCAGCGAAAGCGACGCGACGGGGGAGACATTTAAAAAAAAAAGAAAAGAAAGATTCTAGAAGGACTCGCTCGCCTCATCTCGGACATGCCTCCGGAGAAAGGAAAACGAAAGGCGAGACTTCCAAGGAAAACCAACGGGACGGCGAGCCCAACTTCGCGTGCCTGTCCCAGCGGATGCGGCTTTTCCCTCGCAGCAACGGACACCCACAAGGCCTGTCCAGTCTGCCTGGGTATGCTTCATGCAAAAACAGCACTGGATACGCCAGACTTTTGCCCACACTGCAGCCTCATGATGGATGCGGTGCTGTGGCATCGGGTTGACCTCGTCGCCAAGGCCATGGGCTCTTCAGCGACACCAGCGGACGCGGACACCACGGAAACCCTCACTCTCACGCCAGAGTTGGAGAACATGGCTCTACATGACAGCACACGTGTCGAATGGGGCGACAGCCCTGACGTTCTGGCTCCCATGGTGGACCTAACAGTCGAATTCGATACCTGGGGCATGATGAACGAGGACGAGATCTCGATTTCAGCCTCGGGCAAATTTTCAACGGAGGAGACAGACATGGAACTGGAGGATCAGGGTGAAGATCTCTCCCAGACCCCGGTACCTGTGCTCCCAGTAACTGACTTTTCCATCCCTGCTCTGTTCGACTTGTGCCACAGAGCAGCGGACGCTCTACACATCCCATGGCCTGAATCTCCGCCTCGCCAACAGGTCACGAGGCTGGTAGGAAACTATTTTTACTCGAAGTAGCAGGCCGCCACGAGGCAAAAGATGCCCGTGTTCCCGGACTTTCTCACAGAACTAACGCGCACCTGGACTCAGCCATGAGCCCCTAAGCTTCTCCCTCTCTCACAGTTCCTCGACGTGGATGGGATGGATGAAGTGGGAATAGCTAACGTGCCTCAGATTGAGGACACACTAGCGTCTCACCTGGCTCCTAAATCATCAGGAACAAAACCAACTCTTCCCAGCAAGGCTTGTCGAGCCTCAGCGTCTCTACTCGAGAAATGCTACAGGGCTCAGGGACTCGCGGCATGTGCCATGAACGCGTCCGTGTTAATGCAAGCTTACCTGGTCGAAAAACTGCAACAGCTCCAAACAACAACGGACAAGCAGGCGGCTGCCGAATTGCTGGATGAAGCCCGCAGAGCAACAGACTTTGTGCTCCGTATGATGGGGACAGCTGCTGTTGCACAGGGCAGGGGAATGGCGGAAGTGGTCATCGCGATCCGCCACCTCTGGATGACTCTGACGGATCTCTCAGAGGGACAAAAGATGCCTTTTCTCCACCACTCGATGGAGCCGGAGGGATTGTTTGGTAAAGCTTTGGAGCGAATTCAGACCAAGCTGGACCAAAGACGCAGGCAGGCGGAAGCTCTCCGGGTGAGCATTCCCCAGAGATGTTTCGCCCTCCCAAGGGAGTCTGCTGGAAGCAGACCTGTGAAGGGAACATGAGGGAGACCCTATATTGTGTCTTTAAACACATATAGTGCCACCCAGATGTAACTAAAGGATTTTAACAGGGGTCAGTATTAAGCTGACCTCTTTATCCTTAATTAATTTACTTATTCAGATTGAATAGTAATTTCACGGATTCTTTTCTTTTTCAGTTTACCCAATATTTCTGTGATCTTTATGATGGATAAATAAAACAGAAGCCATAGAGTGACAATGGACACATTAACTTAGCTTGATATGTCAAAGAGACACTATCATTTATTTAAAATGAATCAACTAAATTAACACCATTACACTTGATTGACTTGATTTCACTCTCTTTCAATTTATCACGTCAGCACATTTAAATTTAACACAACAGACTTCAATACTGGATGTTAAACATATTTAGTCTGAGGGCTCTTTAGCTTAAAATAGTTTCCAGCTTAGAATTGAGGGAAAAAGATAGGAGGAAAGATGGAGAGATGGGTTAAAGGAAATTGTCTTGAGCATGTTACCAAAAGTGACACTTCTCATCAGATTTCTGCTAAAATCCAGGTACGTTTGTAAACAGCTCTTTACCTTTCGACGACGAGTCTGATAAAGAGATGACACCAGCCTGTAAGATGCACAGTCCTTCAGGCCCAGTTCGTCCGAACTGGTTATTCGTTTACGTTTTCAACGTCTCCTGGGTTCCGCTTGGTCATCAGAAAATGCGTCAGCTCCTGGCCTCTTACTTCAAGATAACTATTCCATGAAGGAATAAACAAAGTTTTGAGCTTACGCTCGTTCTCAGTGGACTCATAACAGCCTGTTATCAGTCCTTAGCTGGACGACATGCCCTTAGCGTGTGGCTAAACGTCCATCCAGCTCTTTGGGAAAGTTCACATCTCTTTTGAAGTTCCCAGCAAACTCTGAAGCGTTTCAGCAAAAGTTAGAACTTAAAAGAAGATCATGAGAGGAGTGAGACTTGTGTTATCACGACCCAAGGTTACAGCCAGCAGCAGAGGAAAATGTTTAGAAAAAACAGAGAAAGCTGGAGCCCTTCTCCTGAAACAACAGATTAACTGTCTTCTGACTTTCTAAACAAAACCGTCGGGTCTCTCTGACCCGAGACTTCAACTTTAACACAGCAGTGAACACAGTAATACTCCATATTAAAAGAATAACAGCATATAACATATATCATGAAAATGACAAAAGTTATTCTTTTGATCACATCAGCCTAAAATCAAAGATAGAAATAGTCTCTTTTGGTGACTATATTCTCAGATTACAACTAATGGAATGATTTTGTGGTAAATGTCTTGCTTTACTGAGAGGTCAGTAAAGGTCATCTCTGGAACAGTTCAAAAGTACACAGGTGTATCAAAGTGGACACGGTCATGCCCATTACACCTGTGCAGTCTCGGCACCACTCAGCAACCCATACCCCACCGCAGAAGCGGCCAGCATACGAGGAGGAGCCCAGGCAAAGACCCCCGCAGGGCCTACCTCGTACCGAGCTCGCATGGAGCAAAAACAGGTTTGTCCCCTGCCAAGCGACCAAGCATAGGGCCTCCTCGGCGAATCGTGACAACAGACAGAAACGTGCCTGATGAACCAGGTCCACGTTTCCACGTTACAGGATCACCCGCCCACGTGGTAACGGGAATGATTCCTTCCTGTCCAGACTTTGCTTGTAACACAGTACAAACAGCTGGTTTATTTACAGCATGCACAAATCATGCTTTCTCTGCTGTGAGTGACATAAAATTATGTACGTCATTGCACATAAGCACGAATAAAGTTCATGAAACAGCTCCTCTCTGTTTTATTGACTCTCTCAAAAAACAACAACAACAACAACAACAACAACAACAACAACAACAACAACAACAACAACAACAACAACAACAACACACAATCTTCAGCAAAACAGGTCTTTCTGGCCTGCAAGCCGTCATAAAGAGAGAGGGCCTTTTCCCCCTCTCTCTCATGGCCCACGGGGTATTAGCATAATTAATAAACCCCAGCAGAGTGCCTCTGCGATGAGCAGACACAGAGGCGTTTGCGAACCCCTCCCACACCTCTCAGGGAGACAGGTGGGGAGGGTCACGTGCTCACAATGGGACAGCCAATACACTAACCAGACAAACAAGTGGCATGTCCGCACCTCAGAGAGGCAAGCTGACAGAGTCTGACAACAGGGGGACTACATCAGACGCCCTCAGGCAACCACAAACTTCACACCTTCACAACAGTGACTGTGCTCGGCCTGTTGTGGATGAAAACAAGTCAGAGCCGAATCAGATCTCTCTTCCTGTTTTCCAAGAGGGACTGAGCTATTTATCATCAAATAATCTGAAGTCTGCCAAACCAAAAGGAACACCCCCACGATCTCGCGGTGCAGCCGCTCCTTTGTTATTAACGAGGGACACGCAATGCCCGAGCAGTACTCAGACAGCACGTCTCCTCCCGGTCTGTGCTGATCCAAAACTGCTTTCAAAAATAATTCCCTCGGAGGGTGATACACGGACCTCGGTCGGTTTACCTGGTACCAATGCTCCATTAGAGCCAAGGACCAGTAAACTGGACCATCCCAGGAAACGGATTGGAGTTAGGAGATCTGCTCATTTACATAACTCGCAGCCTCACAGCAGGACTCCAAACTTGGAGGAGGAAAACAGATTTTCTGCTTCAAACCTGTCTAATAAGGTTGATAGGTTACATCGGCCCTCAATTAACCCTGAGCAAGGTAACTTGGGAGCACATCAGCAAGGAGGCCTCCTTCCCAATCTGGTTGACCCCCAGGGGTTAGCAACCTCTGTGTCACCAGAAGGGGCAGTACAACCACTTAGGCCAGGAACTGCCAAAAGTCTTAGCTTGTTGGCTGAAAAGAACAAGTTGATGACATCAGGCTTGTCAGAAAATGTGGTATTGACCATACAAAATGCCCGTGCTGGAGCAACATAATCTTTATACGCACAAAAGTGATGTATTTTTGAAGCCTGGTGCTCAGAAAGAAATATTATTTCTTATGCATGCGACTTGGCTCAACTCCTGACTTTCCTTCAGGATTTACTGGAAAAAGGTTGTTCTTATTCAACGATTAAAGTTTTCCTATCAGCGATTTCAGCTTGTCACGAAGGCTGGGGACACACAAGACACCTGGAGCACATCCAATCATAATAAGATTTATGAAGGGTGTCATTTGAACTAAACCACCCAGCAGGACCCTGACCCCTGGTTGGGATCTTGGCCTGGTCCTGGGAGCCCTTTGTGACCCTCCATTCGAGCCACTGAGCAAGGTTAAGATAGATTTACTATCTTATAAAACTGCTCTACTCCTGGCACTTTGCTTGGCGAAACGCATGGATGACCTCCATGCATTGTCTGTGCATCCAATGTGTACCAGATTTGCCCTTGACGGGTCAAAGGTCACACTAAGGCCTAATCCCGCATACACTCCCAAGGTCTTGATTCTGAACCATAGGAGTCTAGACTTTGATTTCTCCTCCTTTCTACCTGCCCCTGTCCTCACTCAGGAACAGGAAAGGCTACAGGCTCTCTGCCCAGTGAGGGCTTTACGCACTTACATGCAGAGAACAGTCAAATGGAGAAAAACAAACCAACTGTTTGTCTGCTTTGCAGCACCTGCTACCGGGAGAGCCCTATCAAAACAACGCCTCTCACAATGAGTGACTGAGGCCATTAAAAGGGCCTACAGTAGCAAAGGTCAACAGGTACCCTCTGGAGTGCATGCTCACTCCACTAGGGGCTTGGCCACTTCCTTGTCATTATTTATGGGTGTGTCAGTCGCAGACATCTGTGCTGCTGCGAATTGGAGCTCATTAAATACTTTTGCAAAGCATTACAGTTTGGATGTTACTGCAGGTGACGTCACTCAGGCTGTCCTTTCTAACACACAATAGAAAGTAGCCTTGGGATGCCTGTTGGTCAAAGGCAGACATTCACTCTAGCATGCATTTTACTGAGCATTTCAAGGACGTGAATGGATTACGTTCCCATAGCAAGTATGTTGCACTGAGAGACCAGACTGAAAGGGAACTGAAAGTTATGCACCATAACTCATGTTCCCTGAAGGAAGGGAACGAGGTGCAACATAGCTGGCCCTTTTCAATGCTGAAAGCTCGGTGAAGTGCAACTTTGGAGAAAGATGGAGGGGCGCAAGCCGCTTAAGTACCAGAGGGCGGGGCCTCTGGCGTGGCGGTGACGCCCCTAGCCGTAAAGGCGTGAGTATATTCCTTCAGGTAATTGCGGGGGACGCAATTACCATAGCAAGTATGTTGCACCTCATTCCCTTCCTTCAGGGAACATGAGTTATGGTGCATAACTTTCAGTTATCTATCTAGCTATCTGTAAAATGTATTTTTACATTTAAACTGAATATTATGTTAATCAAAAGGCCTCTACACTGCTGAGAACTGATTAATCTTTCATTTCTATTCTTCTTCTTCTTTTAGCTTTTCCCTTTTCAGGGGTCGCCGCCACAGCGAGTCATCCTCCTCCACCTCACTCTGTCCTCTGCATCCTCTGTCCTCACTCCAACTACCTTCATGTCCTCTCTAACTGCATCCATATATCTCCTCTTTGGCCTCCCTCTTTGTCTTTTTCCTGGCAGCTGCATTTCTAACATCCTTCTACCAATATACCCACTGTCCCTCCTCTGGACATGTCCAAACCATCTCAGTCTGGCCTCCCTAACTTTATCTCCCAGTTGTTCAACATGTGCTGTACCTCTGATGATCTCATTCCTGATCTTATCCATCCTTGTCACTCCTAAGGAGAACCTCAGCATCTTCATTTCTGCTACTTCCAGTTCTTTCTCCTGTCTTTTTGTCAGTGACACTGTCTCCAGACCATACAATATAGCTGGTCTCACCACTGTCTTGTAAACTTTTCCTTTGACCTTTGCTGACACCTTTTTGTCACAAATCACTCCTGAAACTTTTCTCCATCCACTCCATCCTGCCTGGACTCTCTTTTTAACTTCTTTACCACATTTCCCATTTTCCTGGACAGTGGACCCCAAGTACTTGAAGTCCTGCACCTTTGTGACCTCTGCTCCTTGTAGCCTCACTGTTCCACTGGCCTCCCTCTCATTCACACACATGTACTCTGTCTTATTACAGCTGACTTTCATTCCTCTTCTTTCAAGTGAATACCTCCACCTCTCCAAGTTCTCGTCCACCTGTTCCCTGTTCTCACCATGGATCACAATGTAGTCTGCTGTAGGGATATATAGGCGCTTATCAGTTTACTGATTTACCTATATTTTAGATGTAAATTGGCAGGGTTTAGACTGACACAAAAATACATAATTAATTAAACGAGTTCTCTTTTTTCAGGATTTAAACATGAACTTGTGTGACCAGAGATTTAACTTGACAGGAAACGTTATTATGTTGGTTCACCAGGAGATGAATCATTTAATGACAGAATCGTTAAATTACATCAACATTTCATAAGAATTGGTTCTTGATCAATTCTTATACCTTAACTATCGACAGATTTAAATTTTGAACAACAGACAAGTAAAAGATGACATTACTTATTCTGTAGGTACTCTTAATTTAGTTTGTTGCTGACAACAGATATAAAGTTTAAAGGGAAGTTTTTAGCATAAGAAGGAGGAAAGGTGGAAAAGAGGGGGTGAACTATCTTGAATTAGCCTGGCCCTCGCCTTCCTGCACAGCTCCACTCAATTCTCATTTCCCTTCACTGCACAGTCTGGGATTTCTCCGGCCGATTTTTGACCGGACCAATCAGAGAACAGAAGGTGGAGTTTTTGGCCCCTAACCCACGCCCCCACCTGTCCCAGCGCAGCCAGCGAGCATTCGCATGTTCTCATTCAAAGCGATGCAAAGCGATGCAGGACTGTTTTATATGTGACACAAATGTATTAATTTCCCCTTCTTAATCCCTTATCTGGAGTTTTCTTTTGTTTTTTTGCCAAAAGTCAAGTGATCGCTCGCTCCCTCCTCCTCTCCCTCCGCTGAGTGAAATGAACAAGGAAATGACTGAGGTTGTCACGAGAGAATTAAAGAGTCCCATCAGATTTCCTGGTCTTCTGGTGTGTTGGACCAGCGATCCATGGTTTTATTTTATTTTATTAGAACGTTTTATTAACATATAAACACAGAATATCCAAAGGCAGCGAGAGAAAATTCAGCAGGAGGCGGAGCTGAAGTCAAGTTCAGAAGACCACGGGGGAGCGCGCAGCCAACGAGCAGCCGCATGTTCTCATTCAAAGCGATGCAAAGCGATGCAGGACTGTTTTA
>JBBPBX010007433.1:0-20007 GCA_038048925.1 Garcialebias charrua
ATATATATATATATATATATATATATATATATATATATACAGGTAGTCCCCGATTTACGAGCGAGATCCGTTACAACGAGGCGCTCGTAAACCGGAAATCTCGTAATTTGGAACGGCCGCCACGCTTCTCGTAAGTCCGGAAATTCGCTCGTAAATTGGAACGGTTTTGCTAGCGCGACTACAAACACTCGTTTTTCATCGAAAAACTGCTTATGAGTGCATAAAAATGATCGGAAACGTGTGTCCACATGTTTAGCTAACGAACTGTGGTGAAAAAACACAGGAAAACTCAGTATTTTTTGCGTTTTTTCCAATAATTCGCCAGCTCGTAAGTCTGGAACCTCGTAGATCAGAGCGCTCGTAAATCGGGGACTACCTGTATATATATATATACTGTATATAAAAATAAAAAAAATAAATGTCACATTTTTGTCATCTGTGTATGTTTCCCATACTTGACAGACGAAATTGGCCTCTGCATTTAACCCAACCACCACCAGGTGGTGCAGTGAGCAGCCGTAGTCAGCGCTCGGGGAGCTGGGGAAAATAGGTGTGCACTCATAGACACCCCAAGGTGTGCCGTGGCCGGGGTTCGAACCTGGGTCCTTCGGATCCATACACTTTTATTGTACTGTATATAGCAGAGTGCTGTACGAATGGGTAAATGAGGACACAGATTGAAGTTGATGGGCGACAAGTGCAGGTACTGTAGATTTGAGCACAGTCACATGAGTACAGTAAATGATTACTGTGGTACTCTGAAATGGCTAACAGTTTAGCTTGTTCTTTAACCTCAAACCATCAACCTAACACCTGAACACTTGTCATTGAGCTTCTTGAGTACTGTATTCATAATAGATTTATGAAGTAATTTATGGGAAGTGAAGTGGGTTTAAAAACAGATTTCCGGTATATGTTTTGTTAAAATCCTGCTGCTTGACATGATGAGAAGTTTCCTGCTTTAGGTACTGAAATTGTAAACGTCTCATTGTTCCGTTTTAACCAGAAGAGGGCGCTGTCAAATAATCCATAAATGTGACAGAACATTCACCTGAATGTGTTCAGCCGTCCAAGTAGCTGTGATAAAAGTCTGGATTGATATATTCTGATCCAAGCTGTTTAAAAGATGCAACAACTTCAAACTGATTCAACAAGTTTTTATTAACATAGAGAATGTAGAAAGCACTTGATTAAAATAGCTTTAATTGGCAGTTTTAAGCAACATTGTAAGGATGTACCGGTAATGTCGCTTGTCAATTTAATTAAAAATACTTTGAAAAGGAGGAAAATGTGTATTTACTTTACGTGCAAATTATTATTATTATCTAAACTCATTCATTTCTACTAAAAGCAGAAAAGCAGCAAACGCGTATTTTTCATTTGAAATTGCTACACTGTGACAGCTTTACGCCTCTTTTATTTATCAGCACATTTATAAGCTCACATGTTTAACGGTGTGTCTCACGACAGTCGCCGGCCAGTCGACCGTTGACGATAGCCATCGTGTTTATGGAACAGTCAGTGAACTGAGGCTGCACAGCAAAGACTGTTTCCCCCTCAGTGCAACAGAACAACCCGATTCATGTGTGTAAACAAACACGCGTGTAACACGTGTCATGGTGGTGTTTATTTTTTTCCCTCTTGCGTAGGCTTGAAGCTTAATTTTCTGGTGTGTGCGGGGCCAGCCAGTCGCTCTACAACGGTGTGCTTCAGCTGCTTTTGTTGTCAGCTGTTGTGTTGCGGTGCCGACTGGCTGCTTGTTTAAACAGTTGTGTACATCTACCTGCACCTTAATAGATGCCTAGTCATCACCACACACACACACACACACACAGAGGCGTGTGTTGTGCAACAGACTGTCTTTGCTGAACTGTTGTAGCACGGGGCTCGGGGGCTGAGGATGGCCAGCGTGTTTGTCCACCTGGAATTGGTTTGTTTTGTGAAACACAATTCTGTCACGGCTGATGGAGATGGAGGATTTTTAAAGAACAACCGCTACAGTGAGGGCCAAAACATCCACGACTGTGTTTGCTTTTTACGTTTTACTAGCGTTTTTCGTCGAATCATCATTTATATTGGGACATGGGGTGCTACAGAAAAAAGTTCAGCCTTTTTATTTTTTATGTTTTATTTCACATGAAGTGAAAATTACTTTTTAAACCTTATGAGCATGCTGGATTTTTATTTATTTATTGAATTTATTCATTTTATAATGAACGATACAAATAAAAAACAATATCATATATAGTACGAAAAAAAATGAAAGGGAGCAGAAAGAAGAAAAAAATCTTTTGTCTGGCCCTTTTTAAGGCAAATCAATTCAAACAATAATTATCTATAGGTAACAAAGCAAAAGCGAATAACTCAACTTAATTTCTTATTTAAATACATTACATATTAAACTATGTCATGTACGGTATATATTCTTTTAACAATTTGTTTTTGACCATACAGTATTCTTAAAAACAAACATTGACCTTGCCCTTTTCACATCATACTCTAATCCAGGGGTCACCAACCTTTTTGAAACCGAGAGCCACTTTGTGGGTACGGAGTCATATAAAGGGCACCAGTTTGATAAACTCTTCGGAAATAACAAAGCATAAATTGAAAAAAAAAGTATAATAAACATATTTTAAGAACATATTTTTAAGATAGACATTATAATATATATATAAATACTTTTCTAAAAAAGAATAACAACTGAATAGAATGAAATTTTAAATGCAGCTTAGTAGTGAGTTGTGCTATTTTTAGAACAGGTCTGAGGGCACCTCAAATGGTCCTTGGGGGCACCCGGGTGCCCGCGGGCACCATGTTGGTGATCCCTGCTCTAATCCATTTCACAATCCAACTCCTTGGATTGAAGTAGACCGTCCCGTCAAACTAGTTCTGTACTGTGGTTTCACAAACATCTCAGTACCCTTCAAATTACAACAACTTTGTCTTATTCTTATTGTGTTGCTTTGTTAAATTGTGATTAAGTGACATGCCCTTTCTGTGAGAGGTGCTGTTACGGATTAGCTCTGTCAGTTACCGTTACCACAACATTTTATTAGTCTTTAAAGGCAGTCTGATGTTTTTTCTTTTGGTCCCGTCACAGAGCAAAGAGGAGGAACTGGAAATGCTCTCCGTCGATATGTGCATGTTGTGAGCATGATAACTTGAAAAATAAGTGAGGCACCGACTTTAATTTTGGTGTGTGGCTACATCTAGGTATCAAAATACAAGATGGCCACCACTGTATATATGCAAACCGGCCACTCCAATCATTTGAGGAAACTGATTTTCTAATTTTGTTTTTGTTGTTTAAATGTATAGTTTCCTCAAATGGTTGTAGTGGCTGAAGATTAATCCAGTTATCTTCACTTTATTATTATTATTATTTTTTTTTTCAAAAGAGCCATACTGACAGATCAAAGTCAAGGGGAGAGTCGCGATATCACCTCAAGTCACTCAAAAGAAAAAAATTAAACAGCTCACCTATGAACAAAAAAACAAACACAGCCAGCACATTAAAATGTACGTTATACTGAGATGAGTGGAAGCTGTGGTGCATGTCCTTGACTTTCTTCATGTTGTATTTGTAATTTGTTGTTGCAACCACACTGAGGCATTTAAGATGGGCATGGGTCAGTCAGTTTCTCTGTTTCTGCTTTATAGTTGACTTACAGGTGTAAAAAAAAAAGTCAGCTTTTATAACCCCGATCCCATGAAGAAAACACAAGACATTAATAACAATGAATACCAATGTCCATGCTCAACAATGAGTATGCTGTTGTATGTGTACAGATGAAGATGCCCCCTTCACATTTCTGCCTGCCCCGGCTCGAGAGCTGCGCAATGCATATCCCTGATTAATATGTGGTAGTTGCAAGGCCCCCATTGGTCACCCCCCGGCTCAGCCATTGCATATGGTCGTGGATAAAATAGCTCCTTCTGCTCAGACAATCAAAAACATACCTGTGTTCTTCTCCTCAGTGTAAGTCCTCCCCACTTGAATATGTTGCACCAAACACGTTAAAGGTCCACTGACATCATCCTACAAATTTGCATGAAATGATAGAAGATATATACATTTTATCATTCAACTATGTTAGTTTTTGCAAACTAAATGATAAAATAATGAAAATTCCTTCCAAACCGAGTCTAAAATTAAAAACAGCTTTTCTCTCTGAAAATCCCGACTACAAGCGAATGCAACATTTGTGACGTAGGAAGCAGGACCTTCAGTCTTCGTCTGCCATTAACGCATATTCATTCTCATCCAGATCACGTTTTTTTTTTTGTAAAACTTAAAAAATGCCGGTTCGGTGTGTCGCATTTGGGTGTTCTAATATCATCAGTGAACAAGTGAGCCTTTTCACTTTCCCAAAAGATGTAAGACCTTCGTCAAAAATGGAATAAATAAAGCTGCCTCCCCTCGGACTGAGCTCCCTGCTTCCTGAACAGGTAAGAGTCAAATACATACGGGTGCAGACCTAAATTAGAACCTGCTGTTTCTGCTCATCTAACTTCCTGCTTCCAAAACTAAAGACAAATAGCTCAAATCTTAACTTAGATTGATAATTTTGTTGTTTTATTTCTTGTTCGCCATGAATATTTTATATGGGGCGTTCTAAAGACGTTCTTTCTCCTACGTCACAAATGTTGCATTCGCTTGTAGTCGGAATTTTCAGAGAGAAAAGCGTTTTTAATTTTAGACTCAGTTTGGAAGGAATTTTCATTAATTTATCATTTTGTTTGCAAAAAACAAACATAGTGGAATGATAAAATATATATATCTTCTATCATTTCATGCAAATTTGTAAGATGATGTCAGTGGACCTTTAAGGTTCATTCTCTGTTGAAAAACACCCGTCTAAAAAATTACAAACATTCACTATTCAAATCCTTCAGCGATGGGGGATATCAGTGTACCACTTGTTTTTTGGTAGGTTGATTAAGTTTACAAACAAAGCGGTGTTTTTTTACAGACTATGAAATGTGTCCTCCGGATCTAAACCGTGCACACCATGTGCATTTACGCAGGGAGGCTCTAGTGTTTCTTTTGCTTGTTCACATGTGTTACTTGGATCAAAGCGCCGTGTCAGTCCTACTTTGGCGTGTGGACGTGACGCTGTCCAACTGGCCCGTGTGCTGGCTCTGCTTGTGCCCTGGTCTTCATCATGCTGGACCCTGGACGCCTCCATGACAAGCAAAGGGGGTCAACGTCTCTGCCTCCCCTCACTGCACTCAGTTTGCACTTGATTTAGATTAATTAATATTGCATGTCCAGCACCGTTTTATTTGAACTCGAGTCGCGTTCACCCAGAGCGCTTCACATTTACCGGAGAACCTCGGCGAAAGACGCCTGGCTTTAACCGACACTTCAAACAGCCGGTCCTGACGGTCCGTCTTCACCCACGCTAAAACGACAGCATCCATCCTCCTCTTCAGCGAGGCAGACCGGACCGGTGAATCTCTCAAGCTGTGCTGAACGCCTCAGTGCTCGACTTCTATCACTTGTGCGAACAACTTGTAAACGAAGATGCGACCACTGGAAACTGTACATACATACCATACTTTGCACACATGAAAAAATACACAGATCGTGTCCTCGCGCCACGACTGCAGCCTCTCCGTGCTCCATTGCGTCATGGAACCGGACACACCATGTGCGGCTCCGATCTTGGCTCCGAGCACACACTGTGATTCCTGAGACCAAACTAATTTATGAGACAGCCACTGGCTCGCTGAGGAACCTTCTCGCTGTAACCGAGGGTCGTCGGACCGCTTGATTTGTTGTTCGATGTGGGTGGGTTTCTGCTCGTGCGTCGGCGTTTGGGCTCTCAGGAATTGCCAGATCTGGGTTCACATTTCTTGACTTTCTCTGCACAAATGTCTGCATTTAACAATTACCACATGTGTTGAGTGTTTACAAAACATGGAAGTTTAATCAAAATGTCTCTCGTTTTTATCCAAACTGTTTGCATGGTGTCATTTGCTTACACTCCCAAGTCAGCTTCTAGACGGTGGGTATAAATTAGTTTCAGAGGAGCATGTTTTACCTCAGTTTGACTTTCAGAGAGGTCAGAATGTTTAATGTCAACGCTAGAAACTTCAGTTTATTTTATAGATTTACGTTTTTATACTTTTCATACTACTATGCAAAAACTCAGGACAGTATTACACTTTTATTATTTCATTTTATGCTTATGTTCATTGGGTGTTTGGTGTTTTAGGGGTGTTTGGTGTTTCAGTGTTGGTGTAAATTTTCATACTTTTATACTATTATGAAAAAACTCAGGACAGTGTTACACTTTTTTACTATTTTATGCTTATGTGTATTAAATGTTTTAGTGTTTAGTGTTTAGATGGTTACTGTTGCACCGAGGGACTGAGAGAAACGCAATTTCGGTCCTGTGTATGTCCTGTACATATTGCAGTTCTGACAATAAAGTTGACTTTGACTTTTGACTTTGACTTTAACCCCTTACTGCTGGCTACCATATCTGAACATTTCTGTTTAACACAGTTTTAGTCTCGGTCCATCCATAAACATTCTCCTCTTTGGTTCATAACTTCTGATCCACTCAAGATCATTTACCTAAACTTCATACACATATGCATCTTCTTTAAACAGAGTGTCGCACACACTTTTCATCACACCAGCTCTAAGGTGTATTTTTATTTTATTTTATTTATTTGTCTTTCCTCCAATAGAAAGTACACCTGGATCTGCCATTCTGTTTGTTTCTACTTCCTGTTCCACTCAAACTCCAGCCGGTCGAAGCAGATGGCCTCTCGTCCTGAGCCTGGTTCTGCTGGAGGTTTCTTCCTGTTAAAAGGGAGTTTTTCCTTTCCACTGTTGCCTTTGTGTTTGCTCAGGATGAGAGACTGCGATGAAGTGAAGATTCAACGCAATCTTCTGGCTTCCTTAAATACAGAACTTTTACAAATTGCTTTTTTTATGTATGTGAATGTTTCTGTTCAGTGCCCTGGGATGACTTCTGTTGTGACTTGGCGCTATATACGTCCTTCTCAAAAAATTAGCATATTGTGATAAAGGTCAGTATTTTCCATAATGTAATGATAAAAATGAAACTTTCATATATTTTAGATTCATTGCACACCAACTGAAATATTTCAGGTCTTTTATTGTTTTAATACTGATGATTTTGGCATACAGCTCATGAAAACTCAAAATTCCTGTCTCAAAAAATTTGCATATCATGAAAAGTTTCTCTAAACGAGCTATTAACCTAATCATCTGAATCAACGAATTAACTCTAAACACCTGCAAAAGATTCCTGAGGCTTTTAAAAACTCCCAGCCTGGTTCATTACTCAAAACCGCAATCATGGGTAAAGTCTGCAGTATATCTCTGAGTTCGGGCGAACGCCGCTCAATGCTGTTCGTACGCCGCGGCACAAGCCTCTGAACGCGGGCACAAACGTGCCAAGCTCAAATTTTACGAACGCAAGCGCGTTGTCTCACAATAAACTGCCCGGTGCTGGACTGTTTTGTATGTGACAAATGTATTAAATTCCCCTTCTTCATCCCTGATCTGGCCTTTTCTTTAGTTTTTTTGCCAAAAGTCAAGTGATCGTTTCCTCCTCCGCTGACTCCATGACTGAAATGATGAGAAATGAATGAATTTGTCACGAGCGAATTAGTCAGAGTCAGAGAGTCTTTATTGTCATTTGCACCGCATGTGGTACATGTGATGAAAACGAGATTATGTACACGGGGTCCCAGTTACATCCAACAACAAATGCAAGAGAAAAACAGTAATAACAACTAGAATTAACTAAGAGAAACATCAACTAGTAATACACTAAGCCCTAAAGTGGTGGAAAAACATCATTATAAACAGCAGCACGAACATGAGTCTGTATGAGCAGATGGTCACAGATGAACACAGCAACAAGAAAACAGATCAGCATCAGCATGATGTGATATTTTGCAGTGTTTATTCTTATTATTTATTTATTCATGAGTCTAACAGCCTCAGGGTAGAAGCTGTTCCTCAGTCTAGTGGTTCTACATTTGATGCTCCTCAACCTCCGTCCTGAGGGGAGTGGGGCAAAGAGTGAGTGTGCTGGGTGAGTGAGGTCTTTCATGATGCAGGTGGCTCTTTTCCTGCATCTGGAGGTGTAAATGTCTGTGATGGTGGGGAGACTGACTCCAACAGACTTCTGTGCAGCCTTCACCACTCTCTGTAGAGCTTTCCTCTCTGCAACTGTGCAGCCTCCATGCCACACGTTGATGCTGGAGCACAGGATGCTCTCCACTGCACACCTGTAGAAGGAGGTGAGAACTCATGTCCAACGTGGCTGCGCGAGGTTCTGCAGGTTTCCTGGTGTTCTGGTGTTCTGGTGTGCTGGACCAGCGCTCCCTGTTTTCATTTTATTTTTTAGAACTTTTTTTAACATATAGAACTTTTTTTTAACATATAAACACAGAACACCGCTGCGGCTGCAGCCAGAGCCAGCTGCCGGCTCGTGCCTTATTTTCCCCCACCCGACCTGTCAATCAATAGAGTAGGCATGTCAGCAAATGACCAATCGGCGACCTCAATTTGTCCCGTAGGTAAACGCTCTACCCTGCTGTTGCTCAAATGACGTCAAGTATTTGGAGCGAAAACGCAAGCATTAACGCGATAACGAACGCAGAGCTATACAGTACTGTGAACTGCCTGCGCACAGCACGCGCGCGTAGAGCGGCGCTCGGCCGAACGCAGAGCTATACTGCGGCCTTAAGACTTCCGACCTGACTGTTGTCCAGAAGGCCATCATTGACACCCTCAAGCAAGAGGGTAAGACACAGAAAGAAATTTCTGAACGAACAGGCTGTTCCCAGAGTGCTGTATCAAGGCACCTCAGTGGGAAGTCTGTGGGAAGGGAAAAGTGTGGCAGAAAACGCTGCACAACGAGAAGAGGTGACCGGACCCTGAGGAAGATTGTGGAGAAGGGCCGATTCCAGAGCCACCGTGCACAGGCGTGTGCAGGAAATGGGCTACAGGTGCCGCATTCCCCAGGTCAAGCCACTTTTGAACCAGAAACAGCGGCAGAAGCGCCTGACCTGGGCTACAGAGAAGCAGCACTGGACTGTTGCTCAGTGGTCCAAAGTACTTTTTTCGGATGAAAGCAAAGTTTGCATGTCATTCAGAAATCAAGGTGCCAGAGTCTGGAGGAAGACTGGGGAGAAGGAAATGCCAAAATGCCAGAAGTCCAGTGTCAAGTACCCACAGTCAGTGATGGTCTGGGGTGCCATGTCAGCTGCTGGTGTTGGTCCACTGTGTTTTATCAAGGGCAGGGTCAATGCAGCTAGCTATCAGGAGATTTTGGAGCACTTCATGCTTCCATCTGCTGAAAAGCTTTATGGAGATGAAGATTTCATTTTTCAGCACGACCTGGCACCTGCTCACAGTGCCAAAACCACTGGTAAATGGTTTACTGACCATGGTATTACTGTGCTCAATTGGCCTGCCAACTCTCCTGACCTGAACCCCATAGAGAATCTGTGGGATATTGTGAAGAGAAAGTTGAGAGACGCAAGACCCAACACTCTGGATGAGCTTAAGGCCGCTATCGAAGCATCCTGGGCCTCCATAACACCTCAGCAGTGCCACAGGCTGATTGCCTCCATGCCACGCCGCATTGAAGCAGTCATTTCTGCAAAAGGATTCCCGACCAAGTATTGAGTGCATAACTGAACATAATTATTTGAAGGTTGACTTTTTTTGTATTAAAAACACTTTTCTTTTATTGGTCGGATGAAATATGCTAATTTTTTGAGACAGGAATTTTGGGTTTTCATGAGCTGTATGCCAAAATCATCAGTATTAAAACTATAACAGACCTGAAATATTTCAGTTGGTGTGCAATGAATCTAAAATATATGAAAGTTTCATTTTTATCATTACATTATGGAAAATACTGACCTTTATCACAATATGCTAATTTTTTCAGAAGGACCTGTAAATGAACTGAATTGAATTCATCAGCATCCATCAAAACAAATGTAACAATTTAACTCTGCCATGAAAGGCGGCGGGCAGTATGCATTTTTTTCAAGGAATTTAACGTGTCTCTTCTGCCCTGAGCTGTCACAGCAGCGCCCCCTAACAACAAGAAGGAAGAACAGCATAACAACTAGGGTGTAACAATACATCGATTTAAATCGATATATCAACTAAATGATTAATGATTCAATCACATCATGGCAAAACAAAAACATAGATTCATATCATCATCTTTAAAATACGCTTTTGTTTTGAAATTCCCGAGGCACGTCTGTGTCACCATTTCCATGCGTGGCTGCGCTCTGCGGCCTCCTCAGCAACATGGCAGACGAGTCAGAAAACACAGATAATAAAATTCACTCTCCTGCTGGATTTAAATCAACTCTGTGGAAATATTTTGGATTCTGACAGGACGGCTCAACAGACAAAACTCATGTCGTATGCAACAGATGCCAGTGTAAGTTAAAATACTCAGGAAACACAATAAATTTGGCCGTTCACCTGAAGAAGAAACACATTGATAGCCATGCTATGTAAGCTCAATATCTATTTTTGTTTCTTTATAGCTTAAAGGTAATAAAGACACTTTTAAGTTAACTGGATTAAAAAAAATGCACTTAAACATGAGAAATGTGAGACTATACAGTACTGAACAAATCATTTATTTTTATTTTTTCATTAATTAAGAAATTTTCTTAATGCCCGGTCCCTGTAATATAAATAAAATGGATTGAATTGTTTTTGTGAATTTATATGTAAATGAGAAGGGTATTTGATATCGCAATATATCGATCGCAGACTTGTGAATCAAAATCGTATCATGACAGACTTTGTGATATCGAGAAAAATCATATCATCATACACACAAATCAATATAATATCGTATTGTGGTAAAACTGGTGATTTACACCCCTGATCACAACATGTTCATTGTGTATAAAAACACAACCAAATGATAAGCCTTAAGTTTTTGTGTTTTAACTTTTGAAGGAAGCTACTTGCATGATGACACAGTTTTGGTATTAAAATTAATTTAGAAACTTTTGTTTAAGCATTAAATTATAGCAGGCAACTTTTGATTCTAAAAAAGGTCTTCATTAAAATAACCTGTGCCCCCTTTTTTTTCTCTCTCTCAAAAGTTGCCATCTACTCTTGTTTCGTCTTGGCATCAGTCCTGGCTTCAGGTTGTCTGTTTGTTTGGGTCATGTTGAACAAACACATTTTTAACATAAAAAAATTAAAATCAGTGAAGGCAGCCTTAATGAATCCAAATCTATAGTCCTGGCTCTGTGTTTATAGTTGCCCATTGTTCAGTGTATATTTCAGCACCTCTTTATCTCCCTCACTCGTTTAGTTTTTTTGTTTTTTTGCTTTTTTGTTTTTATTTTTTTCCCCATCACTCATCTACATCTGTCACCATGGCGACAGGTGTTCCAATATTGGTGCTGCTCACACGTCACCAAGGCATTTCACTCGCCCACTTTATTTACCTTGCCAGGGGTGATGAGTGCGTGCAAGGCTGGCCCGATCGAATAAGAGCAGAGCATGTTGGGATATATGGAGGGGTGGTGGGGGGTGGTGCTTGTTTTGAGTTTAAAAAGAAAAGAAAAGAAAATACGATTATCAATGCAAGACAAAAAGAACCGATTGAAGAAGTGGGAATTAAGGGTGTATAGGTCGCACCTGTGTATAGGTCGCATTGTCCAATTATCACCAATAGATTGGAAAAATCCCTAGATAGGTCGCACTGGTGTATAGGTCGCACCTACGTTTAGCTCTGCTGCAAATGTCTGCCACAGGAGCGCACAGCAAGGCTTTTAAGAAGATTAACACTTAAAAACAATTATTTGTTTGATAAAAATTATAGCAAATATATGTCTGAGCTGAACTTTTCCTTAATAAATGAACGTAATTGTGAAATGAGCTGGATTTAAAAATTTGTTTCACCGAAAGTGATAACAAGCCATATATAGGTCGCACCTGAGTATAGGTCGCAGGCCTTGAAAAAAAAAACATAAAAAGGTGCGACCTATACACCGGAAAATACGGTATCTTTGTTTGCATCTGTTCTTTTTTTTTTTTGTGACACATCAGCAAACTGAAGACGACCACTGTCTGAACTCATCAAGAACACCAGAATGTATGCATCTTTGTGAAAGCATCACTTGGATGGGATTGTGTCCAGTAAGACAATAATAATACTTTTTTTTTTTTTTTCAAGAAGAGTAATCTTCTCTGGCTGTTGGTAAAGGAGGAAAAAAAAAACATCTGTGTGGAATGAATCTTTTCATCCATTTCTATTTAAAACAGTGAGTGTGATGCATTACCGTTGTCCACACAATTACAGCCATGCTTATTGTGTTGCTGTAACCCCGGTGTGCATCTGCTTCTTGTCAAATCCATGCATCACTGTCTTTTTGCTCTTCTTTTATCCACCACCACCAACAGACTGCGCTGCATCTTAATCTCCCAGCTGCTTCCTAATCGTGTTTGATAGGAGAAGCATGTGCTGGGTCCTGGGAACAGGAGAACCGAGGATGAGGAGAAGCAAAACGGGAAAAGGGGGGAAATTCCACAGATATCAGAGGTTAGAGAGGCCATATTGACAGACGACCCAGTCCAAACAGCTCCATTTAGCCCACAGGAACTCTGTCTGAACTCCTGCAGTGCACAGAGGCACTCGTGGTGGATCAGGGGGAACAGCAAGGTGTGTGTGTGTGTGTGGTGGGGAGGGAGTGCACAGACTAAGAGGAAGGATACACGCAGAGACGGTTCAGAGGTTCATGCACAGACAGGTGTGGTTCACTGGGACTAACGTGCACTTTTTTTTTAAGCGTTCAAGAATAAATCTGAATGTTCTGCACAATTTTCAACCTGGTGTTTTCACAGCAGCTGGTCGACCATGTGAAGTGATGGCTGAGGGCTGACGTTCATGTTTTCTGTTCAGGTGTTCCGCGTTGTCAGCGTTTGCCTCGGCAGCCCTCCTGACACCATCTGCTGGGAGTACAGGGACAAGGACAAGAACTTCCACCGTATGGGCCCTCTCACCCCTCAGGAGTTCTACAGGGAACACGTCAAACCCCTGTACAACATACAGGACAAGGTGTGTGACGCATCAGATGGACCTTAGTTTGACAGGCTCCATAAGAGAAGCTGTTCAGTCTCTGAGCTCGGTTTGTTCCCCATCCTCAGGTCTGCCTCGTCAATGACCCCCGGCCACAGAATCCTTACGGGAAGCTGTACAGCGTGGAGTTCCTGAGCAACATGGTGGAGGGTCGCAAAACTCTGTACAACAATCAGCCCATCCAGCTGCTGAAGAAGGCTGCTGCTGAGTCCATCAAGGAAGGAGAGGTCTGTGGGCAAGCATGCAGGCTTCTGACAGGCTTTACTTGAAACACGCCCGAGTTCAAGTTTCACAGATCTCATTTTGACCTTTATAAATGCAAACATATTCTATAAATCAGAGACAGGCGGAAGAGGATAGGGCTACAGGGCAAAAATGTTTATTCTGACTTTAATCTTAGAATTTTGAAAAATAAAAGACAGAATTTAAGTTAAAAAATATATATATATTTTTTTGTACCAAAGCCCTGATCCTCTTCTATAGAGAAAGATATTTCAAGTAGTTTAGCTTTTTTTTTTTTTTTAATACTGTATAGGTATCAATGTTTCTATTTTGTGTGTGTTTGTGTGCAAATATTCACTGTTGATGCTTCCTCTGGGATCAGTAGTGTACATTTCTAAACCATATTGAATTTTTTAACAAAACAAAAAGACAACAAGGGTTAACGCTTGAATAAAAATCTAAATTTCTCTGTTTTAAAATGTAAAAACTTACTGATTAGTTGTAGATCTTTATTATCTGTTCTATCACCTAAAATGTTTTTACTTCCAACCTTGAGGATGCACATGTGTGAACGTGCACTTAGATAAGAACTTTATTGATTCCACGGGAAATTGTGCCAGCGTTTCAATACAAAAGAACATACATAAGGAGTCACACAAAATATACAAACCAGATTCCCAAAAAGTTGGGACACTAAACAAATTGTGAATAAAAACTGAATGCAATGATGTGGAGGTGCCAACATCTAATATTTTATTCAGAATAGAACACAAATCACAGATCAAAAGTTTAAACTGAGAGAATGTATCATTTTAAGGGAAAAATGTTGTTTCAAAATTTCATGGCGTCAACAAATCCCAAAAAAGTTGGGACAAGTCCATTTTTACCACTGTGTGGCATCCCCCCTTCTTCTTACAACACTCAACAGACGTCTGGGGACAGAGGAGACCAGTTTCTCAAGTTTAGAAATAGGAATGCTCTCCCATTCATGTCTAATACAGGCCTCTAACTGTTCAATCGTCTTGGGCCTTCTTTGTTGCACCTTCCTCTTTATGATGCACCAAATGTTCTCTATAGGTGAAAGATCTGGACTGCAGGCTGGACATTTCAGTACCGGATCCTTCTCCTACGTAGCCATGATGTTGTGATTGCTGCAGAATGTGGTCTGGCATTATCTTGTTGAAAAATGCAGGGTCTTCCCTGAAAGAGATGACGTCTAGATGGGAGCATATGTTGTTCTAGAACCTGAACATAGTTCTCTGCATTAATGGTGCCTTTCCAGACATGCAAGCTGCCCATGCCACAAGCGCTCATGCAACCCCATACCATCAGTGATGCAGGCTTCTGAACGGAGCGTTGATAACAACTTGGGCTATCCTTGTCCTCTCTGGTCCGGATGACATGGCGTCCCAGTGTTCCATAAAGAACTTCAAATCGTGACTCATCTGACCACAGAACAGTCTTCCATTTTGCCACACTCCATTTTAAATGACCCCTGGCCCAGTGCAAACATCTGAGCTTGTGGAGCTTGCTTAGAAATGGCTTCCTCTTTGCACTGTAGAGTTTCAGCTGGCAACGGTGGAGGTTGTGTTCACTGACAATGCTTTCTGGAAGTATTCCTGAGCCCATTCTGATATTTCCTTGACAGTGGCATTTCTGTTTGAGGTGCAGTGACGTTTAAGGGCCCGGAGATCATGAGCATCCAGTAGAGTTTTATGGCCTTGACCCTTATGCACAGCGATTGTTCCAGATTCTCTGAATCTTTTGATGATGTTATGCACGGTTGATGATGATAACTTAAAAGTCTTTGCCGTTTTACGCTGGGTAACACCATTCTGGTATTGTTGCACTCTGTGCAGCAATGGGTGATCCTCTTACCATCTTGGCTTCTGAGAGACACTGACACTTTGAGAAGCTCTTTTTATACCCAATCATGTTGTCAATTGACCTAATTAGTGTTAATTGGTCTTCCAGCTGTTTGTTATATGCTCAATTTCCTTTTTCCAGCTGCTTATTGTTACTTGTTCCAACTTTTTGGGGATTTGCTGACACTGTGAAATTTTGAATGAACATATTTTTCCTTTAAAATTTTACATTTACTCAGATTAAACTTTTGATCAGTCATCTATGTTCTATTACGAATAAAATGTTGACATTTGCCATCTCCACATCATTGCATTCATTTTTATTCACAAATTGTTTAGTGTCCCAACTTTTTGGGAATCCAGTTTGTTAAAAATAATTGCATATTAATATACTTTATATGTATATAATTATATAGTATTTGTGTGCACGTAGCTGTGGTTTCCAAGTCACTCATTCAAAAACCACAATAACAATCACTAACTTTAAACTCTAACAGATTTTCTAAAATGCATGAAATTATTCCTATAGATGTATTTATTTTTTGTAGGAAAATGTATGGAAACAAAAATTGTTTCAGACTTTTATTTTCTCATAATTATCCAAGCAATAAAATACTAAAATATAAATTCTAGGCTTTTCCAGACTTAAATTCTGTAAAATCTTGTACATGGAGATGACTGTAGCGAGAAATGTGCTTTTATTTTACATTTGAACTGAAAATATTGACAACCTTCTTCTTTTCCTCTCTCTCTTTCTGCCCCACTCAGGCTGTGTGGTTTGGTTGTGACGTTGGAAAACATTTCCACAATAAACTGGGCATTAACGACATGAATGTGTGAGTAAAATCCTGTTCTGTCCATCATTCAGTTTATTTGATGAAATTCTCTTATGGGAGAGGCTCATCCTGGTCCTGGAGGGTCACCATCCTGCATGTTTTTGATATCCCTCTGCTCCAACACACCTGACTTACATCAGTGAGTGATTAACAGACTTCTACAGGACAGGAAGAGGTAATTCAACTTTTGAATCAGGTGTGTTGGAGCAGAAAAACGTGTTTAACAATGAGTCACGTTATCACTTGGTTTTGAATCTGTACATTTTGCATCCAATAAAAACAAAGATGTTGACAAATAAACTGGACAATATTTTGGCAATTTAGTGATATTTACACAGTTGTGCTCTTGCACTCGTCTTGAACTAAAATCCAGAGTCCTCAATGTCCGAGACCGAGACAAGACCGAGACCAAATGCAGTCGAGTCTGAGACGAGACAAGCCATCAAAAGTAGTCTTGAGACTGGTCTCCCTCTGTTCTTCTCCACAGTGTAACTCCTCCCCACTTGAATATCGTGCACCAAAAACATTAAGGTTTACTTCAATCTCTGTTCAATTTCAGTTCAGAAAAACACTCATCTCCAAAACTACAAATGCTCACTTTTTAAATTCCTCTGAGACGGGGGACATTGGGGGTATGAACAGATTTTCATTTTTCATTCCCTTGGTTGTCACAAAGAACAAATGGTGATTTTTGGTGGTGATCTGGATTACCATCCAGATCCAGGATTTTTTAAAGGATTCTTGTCTGTCTGAGCACAGGACCTTACTGCCTGAGTTTCTGTTGCCATTTTTAAATGCCCTGCGATACGATACACCCTTATTACTGTCCAACCCTAGTTCAAAATAAACTCCTTACATTTTAAGCATTAAAACGCTATCACTAAATCTGTTCCATATGATCGTCTGGACCAGAATTCATCTGCCAATATAAAGTATCAGTTTTTCCACTACGCCTCATCTCTGTCCTTCAGGTGCAGCAGCAACTTTGTCTGAGTTGCTGGCGCCAGGCTTAAATGTGCTCGCTGATGCAAACCAGCATGGTGCCGAATGTCTGTTCCTATCTCTGCAGAGGCTCATCTTCCAGACAGATGTGTTGCTGTACCAGAAGATCATAACAAGAATGAGGCATAATCTTGCCTAATTTTTATAGTCGTTCTCAAAATAAACCCAGCCGGTCAAAGCAGATGGCCGCTCGTCCTGAGCCTGGTTCTGCTGGAGGTTACTTCCAGTTAAAAGGGAGTTTTTCCTTTCCACTGTTGCCTTTGTGCTTGTTCAGGATGGGAGACTGCGACAAAGTGAAGATTCAGCACAATATGCTGGTTTCTTTAGATCAGTGGTTCCCAACGCTGGTCCCTGAGGAACACCATCCTGCATGTTTTAGTTGTTTCTCTGCTCCAACACACCTGATGCAGTGGCTTAATTACTTGCTTAAGTTCAACAGAAGCCTGTTACAGGTAGTCCCTGACTTACGAGCGAGTTCCGTTCCTCCGAGGCGCTCGTAAAGCGAAAATTCGTAACTTGGAACGGCCGCCACGTGTCTCGTAAGTCCGGAATTTCGCTCGTAAGTTGGAACGGTTTTGCTAGCGCGACTACAAACACTCGTTTTTCATCGAAAAACTGCTTACGAGTGCATAAAAATGATCGGAAACGTGTGTCCACATGTTTAGCTAACGAACTGTGGTGAAAAAACACAGAAAAACTCGGTATTTTTTGCGTTTTTTCCAAAAATTCGCCAGCTCGTAAGTCCGGAACCTCGTAGGTCAGAGCGCTCGTAAGTCGGGGACTACCTGTACTCACCTTTTGTTGGAGCAGAGGAACAACTAAAACATGCAGGATGGTGTTCCTCAGGGACCAGGTTTGGGAACCATTACATGAGATGGATAACGTTCATTAATTGGCTTTTCATGTACAGGTAATCCCCGACTTACGAGCGAGTTCCGTTACAACGACTATCTCGTAAGATGAAAATCTTGTAAATCGGGGACTACCTTTTATATAACGCACGAGCCGCCACTGATACACGTACATGTAGGTAATGAACAGCTACCAAGTTCGCCTATCCTAACACAGCTATATAATTTTTACAAACAAAAAAAACAGTACATAACACATAAATAAAAATATTAATTTCTTACTTTGAGCTGATCAAGCTTGTCTCGTCTGTTTGCACGTCCGAGCTCCGTACCTTGTGCTGCTCCAACGCGGTCCAAACTGTTTACAGAAAGGACTGTTAGCTTGTTAACTCCATACATTGGAGCCAGAAAAAGAGTTAACTTTAATAACTTACTGAAATCCGTTTCTCCGCGGTGTTCGTCCATCCAAAACAAGCTGCCCGCGTTAGCTGTTGTTAGCCCCCGCCATTAGGCCTGCACTCGTTGGCTCCGTGCTAACGAGTCCATCCATCCAAAAAAGGCTGTTGGAGCCGTTTCTCCACGTTAGCTGGGTGTCCATTCGACATCTTAGGTTGCCAGGCGGACATTGATGCAAGCTCCCGGCCGCCGCCCGTCGGTTCGGTGTCTCCGGTGGGGGTCCACTTTAGCATGTTAGCTCCGCGATTAGCTGCGCTTTTTAGCGTTGAGTTGCTGGTGTCAGCCGGCGTCGTGGGAGCGATCGGCGAAGCGATCGCGGCTGCTGCTCCAGGCCTGAGACGTCCACAGAGTTCACAGAGTGTTTCCAGCTAATTTATCCGGATGAGGCAACCTCTGATGGGACACACGTCCTCCAAAGCCAGCTGGCAGCTGCCGATACTCGCGGACCTCACTTGACCGCACTTGGGGACCGTAAAATGGCTGACACGGAGGCATTTTCTGAAACGGCCGGAAGTTGCGCAAATACGCTTAAAATTGTAATGAAACATAAAAATAATAATTATACTTTATTTATAAAGCCATTTAAAATAACCACAGCTGCAAAAAAGTGCTGTACACATGAAATTAAGAACATTTAAACACAAAATATATTTATTTATTTATTTTTTCTTCATATTTTTATTAAATATGATAACCTCGTAAATTGGTTCAAGCAGAGCCATTCTGATAATTGATGTATCCTTAAAATTGAAACTTTAACCAAATTTTAAAATGGCTGCCAACTACAACTTGTACTTGTTAACCCACAAAAACAGCCAAAATGACTGAAAATGGGTCAAAAATGCAGGATCCATTGGAAAACAGTTTGGGATTGGGCAATCTGATAATCTCGATGTATTGGTGTATCTATGCTTTGATTTATTGAATAAATCCAGAAGCTAAAAGTACTCTGTTTACATTAAGTGCATGCCTGCATTTCAGAATCACATTTCAGTAAATTTGGAAAATTACTGGACTTTAAAATTATACCACATGATTTGGAAACTTTGATTCCTCCAACACTTAACAAATTATTGTTGTTACCCTGTATGCTCAGTGTGTAAAGAACATCTATACACAATAAAGTTGTTTTTTGTACTTTGCAAACTATAAGAGCCAAAGAGTGTAGAATGATAATAACCAGACTAATATTGACATAGATATCATATATAGAACACTAGATACCGCATGGCCCGCTCTCGCCTATTGGAGCTGACGAGATTTAGGGCAGCCATCTTGGCGCTGTCGTCCGCTCCACTCAGCCTTATTTATTTGGCTGGCACAATAAAGTATCAGCGCATTTAATCAATCATAACACGCTGAATAGTAATCCCATTGTCACATATTTAAATTTTAGGCATACAGCTATTAAAACTGCATGTATAGGAACGTATAGTTTAGCATATTTAAATAATTTTGGTGGAATACAAATACAATACTGTACTTTAATATATGTTTAGCAAGATACAACCAAAGATGCACACACACATTATGTATACATATTCAGATACTGTAATAATACATACAGTATATATATATATATATATATATATATATATATATATATATATATATATATATATATATATACACACATATATAT
>JBBPBX010007433.1:21880-40107 GCA_038048925.1 Garcialebias charrua
CACCTGATCTGAGTGAATGGGTCATAAACAGTCTTTTGTAGAACTTGACGACATCCTGAAGAAGAAATACAATCAATGAATGTTGTACTTTTTGAAAAGGGACACTTTTGAAACTTTCAGGGTCAGGAGTGTCTGATCTAAATTATGGCTGTCAATGTCCTAATATAATATGAGATGATGGAATCACTTTGATCTCATTTTCACAGCATGATTCTGCCACCGCCATGCTTCACTGTGGAGATTATGGTCAACATGATGAGGTTGAGGAGGTTTGTGCCAGATGTGTTGCCTTAAGGGCCTAAACGTTCAGTTGTAATTTCTTCTGACCACAGGACCTTCTTCCACATGTTTGGAGAATTTCAACAAACTTCAGCGAGTCTATCTTTTTTATTATTTTCTTTAATCACTTTCCTGATGCTCTTCCATGGAGTCCAGCTCTGTGTAACTTATCGTGACATGGTCCCAGAGCAGCTTATCTTTGGCCTCCTGGCTGCTCCTCTGGTTAATGACCTCCTTGCTCACATTTTGATGGTTTGCTGTGGTTTTATGTTCTTCCCATTTTCCTCCATGTTTTAATTGGTAACTCTAAATTGTCCCTAGGTGTGAGTGGTTGGTTGTCTCGTTTGTCTCTGTGTCCCTGTGATGGATTGGAGACCTGTCCAGGGTGTCCTCCACCTCTCATACAGTGGCTGCTGGACACGGGCACCAGTGACTCCTGCTACCCTGACAAGAAGAAGAGGGTAAAGATGATGGATGGATTTATAATCCAATCCTGATTTGTAATCCTCTACAACTTTGTTTCTGACCTGAGCGGAGAGTTCCTTGGCCTTCATGATGTCTCTTGTTTGGTGGTAACCCTTACTTTTTAAATGTATTTATTTTTGGAGAACATGTGAAAGTGTGAATCCATATTCACACACCACCTTTCAATTTTCAGTATTTTTTAGAAATGTTGAATATATTTCCCTTATTTAACTTCATCAATCTGGATTATTTTGTCTATTTTCAGTATTTTTTAGAAATGTTGAATATATTTTCCTTATTTAACTTCATTAATCTGGATTATTTTGTCTATTTTCAGTATTTTTTAGACATGTTGAATATATTTTCCTTATTTAACTTCATCAATCTGGATTATTTTGTCTATTTTCAGTATTTTTTAGAAATGCTGAATATATTTTCCTTATTTAACTTCATCAATCTGGATTATTTGTCTATTTTCAGTATTTTTTAGACATGTTGAATATATTTTCCTTATTTAACTTCATCAATCTGGATTATTTTGTCTATTTTCAGTATTTTTTAGAAATGCTGAATATATTTTCCTTATTTAACTTCATCAATCTGGATTATTTTGTCTATTTTCAGTATTTTTTAGACATGTTGAATATATTTTCCTTATTTAACTTCATCAATCTGGATTATTTTGTCTATTTTCAGTATTTTTTAGAAATGCTGAATATATTTTCCTTATTTAACTTCATCAATCTGGATTATTTTGTCTATTTTCAGTATTTTTTAGACATGTTGAATATATTTTCCTTATTTAACTTCATTAATCTGGATTATTTTGTCTAATCAAATTAAAAACCTGATGAAATGTTTAAAATTAGCTTGAATTTGACTTTGTAAAGCCACGTCAGTTCATGGTTCACTGTTCCTTTGTGGTGAAGCACAACACAAACTGATCATAAATCATTGTAGCGCCTCTTCACCAGCACGTGCACATGACATCCCAGCAGGTTGAGCGTTGCCTCAACACGTCTGATTTCAAGAAGACTTGGTCTTTGGTGCAGCAGACCTTATATCTAGTCTGTTTGCTTTGTTGTCCTCAAAGTTAATTTGCCTGGGATTAGTTGTATAATAGTTGTTGAATGAAATAATCCTAAAACAGCCGAGACGCAGACAGTGGTCATGTGTTTCTTTCAACGCCTGGATTATAATTACTGCCTTCTGTCTCCTTTCTGCAAGCTGATGCCATCCTGTGCGATCACTTCTGTTCAGAGACTGTATAAATTGTTGGATTTGGGGTTTTTGTTGTGTTTGTAGCAAATTGCTGCAAATTAGTGATGTGTTCACTAAAATTGAGCGTAACGGAACAACAAAAGGAGACGAGCAGTACGCTGATGTTTCCTGTCATTAAGGGATTTGAAGAGTGAATGTGTGTACTTTTCCAAGTGATTGTTTTTCTGGACTGGAATTGCAGGTACACCTTAATGTTTTGGTGGCTGGAAGTTGCACTGTGGAGGATAGAGGGAGGGTTTTATTTATTCATTTGTGTTTGTCAGAGGCAGCACAAAGTGACCAGTCCTGGTGAATGGAGGGAACAATCTTATCCCCCACCAGGTGCAATGGTGGAACCAGGGGATGGCCCCTATTCGGAACAGCTGCTCCTCTCAAACAAACAATGTTTCCTCCACTCTTAATGTTTAATTTAAAAAAAATTCGCAGCACACAACCATCTCAGATTTTAACTTGGCAATTAGGAACTTGTCACATTTGTTAACTATGATCCCACAGTGCAGGAGCTAAAACCTTTGGTCAATCAATTCCAGAGATACGAACCCCCCCAAATTTTCAGATTTTTGGCTAAATTGGGTGTGGTTGCTAATCCTCAACTCCAAATATCTCAGAAACTACTGGGTCAGTTTTCACAAATGCTCCAAATCTGTCCTTACTTTTTTATTTGAGTATGGTAGGGCTCAGTTGACATTTTGATCTTTCCTATGACCTTGAAATTGACCTTGTGGGTTAGGTGACCTTGAGATTGCTATTCCTGGAAATTAAATCCTCCACTTGTTATCTAAAATTTATAAAAGTTTCAAAAGGGTAATATTTTTAAAGAGCAATTTTCATTCAACAAGTACGCAGCAGGAGAGAGAGACATGAAATCCATTATAAATGTATAAAATAGAATTCCATGAATATATACTGTATCTCTATGGAATAAACTCACACTGACTGAAGGTATTTATCATAGTTAGTTACAATAGTAAGTACCGTATTTCCGGAATATAGGTTGCGGCTTTTTATCATTTTTGCATGGCCTGCGACCTATATTTAGGTGCAACCTATTTATGGCTTTTTATAAAATAAGCTGATTTGTAATCATTTATTAACAAAAATTAAACTGAGACACACTCTTTCAATAATGTCAGCCAGGGCTGGGCGATATGGAAAAAATCATATATCACGATATGGACTTTTTTATATCACGATAACGATATATATCACGATATATACAACACGATGTGTGTGTGTGTGTGTGTGTGTGTACAGGAAAATTTGGACCAAAGTTTTTTTATTTTATTATTTTACTACAGATAGTTACAATTATAAGAATGTGAACAAAAAGAACAAGGAAATTTGGACCAAAGTAGAAACTAGATCTACCTAAGATCTACCTTAATTCAAGGAGTACGATTATGGAATGACTTAATGCCAAATGACAAATGTTAAGGAAGCCAAATCATTCCTTGTATTTAAGAAACTGGTAAAAAATGAATTGCTAAATAAATGAATCTAATTTAATGTGTGATATATGTGAATTGAAAATTGACTGAGTTATTTACTTATTTTGTTATTATAGAAAATATTGTTTGAACTGTTATTAGATGAATAAGGAGCAGATTTAATAAGATTTATTCTTCATCTGCTACCTTTCATTTTATTTTTTATTTTTCTATTATGAATACGTTAATTGTTGTATTTCATATTATAAAATGAATAAACAAACAAACAAACAAACAACTCCTTTTCTACTTTGGTCCAAATTTTTCCTGCAGGTGGCGGTAAAACAACAGCTGCTAATGAAACTCACGAAGAAGAAATCCGCTCTGAAGTTTGAGTAAACAAAGCAAGAAACAGAAAAGAGAAAACGTTGCGTTTGATTGCGGTTCTGTTGTGTCTCTGGTCTGTTTTGTATTGGTTAACTGGACCCGAGTTCGGACTCGGTTGGACTCTGGGTTCGTGTCCTCTGGACCCATTTTGTCTCCGAGTTTCAGCGGAGCAAAATAATGGAAGCTAACAAGGTGAGCTTCCCCCTCTTTTTGGTAAAAGTTATTCTTCTTGGGCTGCCTGTGCAGCTGTTTTCTCCTTGTTGAGACACCGGCTGCATGCGCCTGCAGCTCTGTTGCTCTCGAGTTTAACAACGTAAAGCACGTGTCGCAAACCCGCGCGTGCGTCAAACAAAGCAGCGCCGTCATCTCGCAAAACCACAATATGAAGCTTCTTTGCGACAGTTATTTTTTTATTCTTATTTATCACGATAGAGACGATAGAAGGAAAGTAGCACGATAGACACGTTTCTATCGTCCCCACGATATATATCGTCATATCGCACAGCCCTAATGTCAGCTAACAAATATATTTTTTAGGTGTTTATCCTGCTAAAATTATTCATTTATTAAAGAAAAGTTCAGCTCAGACACATATTTGCTATAATTTTTATCAAACAAATAATTGTTTTTAAGTGTTAATCTTCTTAAAAGCCTTGCTGTGCGCTCCTGTGGCAGACATTTGCAGCAGAGCTAAACACGGTCCACATTTTGACGTAGGTGCGACCTATATTCAGGTGCGACCTATATATGGATTTTTCCAGTTCTTTGGCAATAATTGGATAGTGCGACCTATATTCCGGTGCGACCTATATTCCGGAAAATACGGTAGTAGTTTATTATTTGTGGTAAATATAAAAAAAATACCAGAAATAGTCTTTAATATAACACTGTGGTTAGGAGGACAAGATCATCTAAATAAATGTTAACACTAATTTCTACTCAGACATTTTTTTTTAAAACTCCAAACTTTCTCCTTTATTAAACGCCAGCTGCTTGTTGACTGCCAGGGGAGAAAACGTCCATCCATCCATTATCTTTTACCCGCTTCTTCCATTTTGGGTCATGGGGGTCGCCGGTGCCCATGTCCAGCAATCACTGTGCGAGGGGCGGGGTACACCCTGGACGGGTCACAAGTCGGGAGAAAACTTATATGGGTTTTTTTTTCTCTCTCCCAAAAAATGTGTTTACTATGCTTTTTTTTTTACTTTAATGTCCATCTACAAAGTACTTAGCAGTTTTTTTTTTTCTGCAGCCAAAGGTACCATCCACAAGCTGAACCTCAGCAATTATTTGGCAGCAATATTGAACTGACTGATTCAACAAAACCAGTTTGTCTCAAACTGTAAGACCTCGACTCTGTCAATGTTGGTCATTATCAGCTATCTGCACCAGCAAGTCAAAGCTGTGCAGCCAGAACAAACCCAGAACTGTTGACTCTCTTAAGTATTTATTTAACCATGTAGACAGCTGAAGGGTATTAAAATGAAGTTGTTTGTAAGCCTAATTATGATTCAAGACTAACCAAAGACCTAATGTTGGGCCTTGACTTTTATGTGTTTGAGTAGGTTCATGGTAAAGGACTTCTTGCACTCAGGTGATTTTGATGTGTTTAAATAGAGCAAATTGATCAAATGTTACTTAAACAATATAAACTTGCCAAAAGTCAAATTAAAGGCAACAAATGCTTATTCAATACAGTACAATAAACCTATACTGTAGAGAATAAACATTTATTCATTCATTCAACCTTTATTTAGTCAGGTAAATCTTTTGAACCTTTTAAATCTTTAAAATTTTAAACCTTTAAAATTTTAAATCTTTTGAATCTTTTGATTTACAATAAGCATGGGCTAAAAATGTCCCAAGTTATTTAAAAATTGGTAGACCCTTAAGACCATTAAGTAGTTTTGAACTAGAGATGCTCGATATTGACTTTTTTGCCGATATTCGATATGCCGATATTGTTTAACACTTAATTTCCGATTACGATATTAACCGATATTACAAACCGATATTAAGGTGAAATTATATATCTCCTGTCTGGGACATTTTGTCTGCTTTATTGTGTTGCCCCACTGGATACATTCCATAGGCAAACAGTCTGTAGAAAACAAAAACCATTTCAACTGAAGTTATGGAAAAACTGCCATATTTATTTAAAAAAAAACTTAAACAATAGGTTGGATCATGCTCTCCCTGAGATAATCCTGACAATACCCACTATAGCTAGGACAAATTTGACTTAACAAATAAAATTAAACATTGTAGCTGTAAAAGAGCTTGGAACATGTAATGTCAACTAAAATAACAAGTAAAATATACAGCCTACTATAATTTTTCATTGTTAAATAAAATGTGAATTATCGGGCTTTTGTTATCGGAAGAGAAACCGATACCGATATGTAGAGATTTTACATTTTTATGCCAATATCGGTCCGATAATATCGGTAGGCCGATATTATCGGACATCCCTATTTTGAACCAATAAAACATTTTGTAACATCAGTGGAAAGATGAAATGGTTTCCCATTACTTAAGGTTGTTTTGTCTTATGAAACGCGTCACACGCAGCACTGCAGGTTCTCCACACCACTGCTCCAGCACTCTTTTTATTCCACAGATCCTTCCATCCTTGTTCATCTTGCAACCGTCTGCTTCATCTCAGTCTCTCAACTCAACATTCCCCCACATTTTATTTGGGCTTTTCAGGTCCGCTGCGCATCGGTGGCTAACCCTTTGTGTCTGTGTAACACACTCTCAGATATGCGCACATACAATATTTACTTTAGGCCACAAACTTGAGTGGTAAAACATGTGAAAACCCCTCAGATTAAATGTTTTTGTCCCCCGTCGTGGACCAAAGAGAGGGAATTGGAAATACCCGCCCGTTTGTCCATGCATGTTGTGAGCATGATGAGCAGCATGACCACTCACCAGGATTCGTCAGTCTGTTCCACCTGAGACAAGAAAGAAGGGGGAAAATAAACTCTCTGCTATTGTACAGAGTGAAACTTGAACATATTACACCACAAACATTGAGGTTTACTTGCATTCCCTGTTCAGTTCCGGTCAGTGGTGTAGTCTACATTTTTGTAGTGGGTATACTGTGCTTAGAAACCAAAGTACACTGGTTAGTACAACCAAAGTACACTGGTTAGTACAATGTAATCGTCAATTTATTTTGATTTTTAAGCATATTGAACATTTCAAAATGTATCTGCTTACATTTGAACAAATGAACAACAAACTTAACTTTGAACAACAGTTGGCTTTGTATTAATGTTACAGAATTTATAAAACTGTATCAAAGCAAAATACTGCATACAGACAGATTGTTACAGAAGTGTTTTAATTACCGTTTAACGTATCAGTGACACGTGCCTAATGATATGTCACATATCGTTGGACACTTTTAAGTGAGTATACTGAAATTTTTAAGATTTTCTAGTGGGTATACTCTGTATACCGGAGTATCAAGTAGACTACCAGTACATCACTGATTCCAGTCCAGAAAAACACTTCTCCAAACGCATTCACTCTTTAAATCCTGCGGCAATGGTGGACATCAGTGTACCGCTTGTTCACACCGATCGTATTTCACAAGAACAGACAGAGAACAAAGCCCCCGGTACTAATTAACCATGTTTTTCAGAACAAAAAGGTGTGAAATTATTTGTAGTAAACACAAAGGTGTGTTGTTTTGGTGATTTATTTAGGAATGACAAAATAATATTCAGTGGTAGAGGACCAGGAGGGAGTAGAAAGACAAAGTACAGTGTGTTCTATAAAGTTCATAAAAATCAAACACCTCCCTTTTAGGCCTCTTAAGTTCCCCCTGACCCAGAATAAATCTCATGAGTGGTTTAACTTTCTGTTTCCCCTTTTTGTAACCCTCAAACAGCCGTTGTTATGGCTCTGCTCACTCTGCAACTCATACTTTTACACCATTTTAGACAAACGCTTGGCCACACTCTAAAGCTTTTATTTTCCAGTGTGAACGTACTTTTGGCTGAGATTGAATCCCTAACATTTATCATTCAGTAGTAGAGTTTGAACTCTTTTTTTTCCTTCCCTTGAGATGGGGACAACTTGATTTCCTTCCAATTTTACTTTTGTTATTGAGTAAACACAAGCAAATGTTAATGTAGAAGAAAGGATTTCCATCATCCCCTCCATTTATCTGTCTCATCCATTCAGTTGAGTGCCAGCTTTCATTTTCTTAGGAGGTTGGGAAGTGTCAATTATTTCCCAGATTCGAGTTGCGTTGACATCAGTGTTGTCGTCCCACAACACTGGACATTTGAGCCACCTGCTTTTTTATATTGTGCAAGTCCCCCTCGTTTCAACAGAATGAGAGGAGGCATGACCCATGGGTGCATGTACACAGAACCTCTGGGGACGTCTTGTTTTGGCACTGTGTTGTTGGCAGCCGATCTATTGAGTTCTGTGGCCTTCGAGATGGAGCCTCTGTGGTTTGGGCTCGTTTCAGAGTATCCTGCTGATGCTCAACTAGTCTGGGAGTTTGAGGCCAGGTCAACGCCTTGGACTCTTGCGTTCGATGAGCTGTTTTTGTGGTGGCAGTGTCCTGCTATGAGAATGCCACAGCCACATAGGGAATGTTTCTGTGGTGTCCAGCAGCGTTTAGGAAGGTGAGACTTGTCAACAGAGTATGCTCATGAATGTTAGACTGAATTTTCCCCATTGTTATCTGAATCTACCATCAAGATTATTTAAAATCCACTTACTCAGCAGCAGTGGAGCGTTGTGATTCATCTTTTTCAAAATACAACAGATCTTTTTTTTTTTTTGTATTCCTAACTTTTGAGCGACCTGTGTGTATTTTTTTTACTGTTTATATGTTACATGTTTGCAGTCAATGAAATAAAATGCAATTCTTAGCAGACATTAGGAATACATGGACTGCATACTAACACATGGTTGCAGGACTGTATTTTGGACTTAAGTACAACCATGACTGACAACCTGGTTCAATCCTGGTCCTTGTGGGTCACTACCTTGCATATTTTACTTGTTTCCCTGCTCCAACAGACCTGATTCAGTGGTGGAATAACCTCTTCCATGTTCTGTACAAACTTGTTCATCACCCATTTATATCAAACATTTGTAGCAGAGAAACATCTAAAACATGCGGGATAGTGGCCCTTGAGGACCAGGACTGGGCACTGTTGTTTGGAAGATTGAAGAACAAGTACCAAGATGCTGCTAATTTTCATTCAACCTTTATTTATGCAGGTTAGTCTAATTGAGTCAAGGACTCTTTTACAAGAGAGACCTGTTTTAGACAAAAAGATGAGGTACAGAAAACAGCCATAAAATGTGTATAAAAAGTAAATAAAAGTAGGGATATAAAACAAAAGTAGAGCTAAATTACGAAACGAGGTAAAAACGGGGACATGTCTGCACTGATTTTTGCATTGAACTTAACAGTTTAAAATCCCTTAGAGAGGTCAAAGTCGAGGTGTTCCAAGAAACAGGAGCAGAGTAAGAGAAGGCCCTTTTGCAGAGATCAGTCCGCACTGAGGGGATGTTGCAGGTAATGATGTCCTAAGAGCGCACGTTGTAGTTGCACTGACGAAGTAACAGAGATATATGAAGGCAACAGACTAAATAAGTGATTTAAAAATGAAAATGTACCCGTGTGAGAGTCTGCATGAAGTTATTGATGATCATTTGACCATTGAGTACAGGGTGCAGTGATGAGTAGGTAGTTACAGTCAGTTGTGAACCTTAGCGCATCGTGGTAGACCGCATCCTACATCTGTAGGGTGCTTGCAGGAGCATTCGTGTAAATGTCACCGTAGTTGAGGGAAGGAAAGTTGCAGTTACAAGGTGTTTCCTAACATTCAGAGTTAGACAGGATCTATTTCTGGAAAAAGAAACCCAATTTTACTTTTTCTTTATCAAATTTTCGACATGAGTTTGAAAAGAGAGATGTGCATCGACCAAGATTCCCAAATATTTTAAGAATCTACAAACTCAATAGGAACACCATTAAGATAAGATAGAAGAACTCCTGGGACTGACTTCCTGTTTGAAAACATCCCTTTTGTTTTGTCAGCATTTAGCACCAGTCTGAGACGGAACAAATCTAACTGGATGATGTGAAATACAGTCTGTAACGCTGGAAAACTTTAGCAACTGTGTTAGTTCGACAGTAAACAACCATATTGTCATAATTAAATGTACAGGTATATATGAAGGTTTCTGTTCAGTGCCCTGAGATGACTTCTGTTGGGACTTGGTGCTATATAAATAAACTGAATTGAACTGTGATGACCTTGAGCTCTGTGTACCAAAACATGCTAATCAGTAATGCCAGTAATGTAATCGCCTCAGTTTATGTGTTCATTCTGTAACAGGCTAGTATGGATCAGCACAACACCTGACTCAGAAAAGTGTTAAAAAAAAAAAAGGTGTATTGCTCAAAAGGTGGCGTCTGGTGGATCAGGGCCTCAGTTCTGATCCAATCTATGGAGAGACAGGTTAGTGACTGCAAAGAGATTCTGTGGGCTGAGAGGTAGTGTGCACGTCACTAACCTTCTGTGGCAGGAGCAGGGCTGAGGCAGAGAGCGCTGGAGGCTGGGCAGGAAACAGAATCCAGGGACGTAGCAGGGGTCGAGAGCCAGGGGAGTTTGAGCAGGCAAAAAATGCAAAAAGGAGGATCCGTAGACGTGGTCGAAGAGAGGAGCACAGTTGTACCGTGTAAGCTGCAGGTGTGGTATCCAGACGAGGGCAAAGACGAGGCGAGGAGTCGAGAACAAAGCTGTGGTCATAAACAAGGAAACTAGGGACGAGAAATGCTGGAGAATTTACTGGCTGTGAGGCTTTCAATAATCTGGCACTGGATGACTGAAGAGCTGTGGTTTAAATAGAGCTGTGAGCAGGTGGAGGGCATGAAGAGTACAGTAATTGCAGCAGGTAACAAGGAGGCGTGGCGTGGATAACAAGGAAGCAGGTTTGAGCAGAAGATGGGTGACAGGTAGCCTGATTAAAACCAGACCCTTGTCCTTCACTTCGCTTTGTACTAGGGTCTGGGACTTCTCCCATAGACAACGATTTCTCCGGTCGATTTTTGACCGGACCAATCAGAGAACAGAAGGCGGAGTTTTGAACGACGTCGACTGACGTCGTCAGTTAAAATGGCTGCCGCCACGAAGGAATTTTCATGAAAACAAGGTAAAAAACTATTATTTCTTTGCTGAGAAAAAATATATTTCTTAGCTGACGTTATATCAGAAGTGTTCCTGAGCTTAACAGTTCCTAAATCAATTCACGAAATGGTCAAATCTGCTGGATTTAAATTGTTTCGGTTTGACATTTTCCAAACAGCCTCGGGTGCGCTACGAAAATAAATGATAAAAAATCGAATTTTATCTCAAATGTTTCATCTAGGCCAACAGTCAGTAAATTAGAGCCATATAATTACACACTGGTAGCAGAAAAAATATCCACCGAGTGGTTTCTGAGCTATTTATCTGATAGCCTGGACCTCGCCAGGCTAAACTAACAAAACTCCGCCTTCTGTTCTCTGATTGGTCCGGTCAAAAATCTACCGGAGAAATCGTTGTCTATGGGAGAAATCCCAGACCCTAGTACAAAGCGAAGTGAAGGACAAGGGTCTGGTTTTAACCAGGCTAAGTGACAGGCAACATAAACAAAAGGCAAGTGGAACAGAACTATGGCAGACAGGAGCAAAAATGTGACACATTCACAAACCAATGAACAAATTTAATGAAATTATCAGTAAATAATCATTGGCTGCACATCTACTTGGAGTCATGCACTTCAAGACGACTGCCACAACTAATAAGCTTCAAACGTAAAAATGGCAACAAAAATTACAATTTTACAAATGAGCTAAATTTAAATAGTAGAAGCTGAGTCAACCCTAAAACATAATCTGAAAAAGGGTTGTGCAAGATATCGCATTTGATCATGCAAGTTATTAACTTTAAAAATGCTAAAACTTTATTTTTCTAAATAAAATAATCTTCGTTGAAAACTCGGGTGATATCATTCCTGTAAGGAATTCTAGGCCTTTAATTTTTAATGGCTTTGAAAAGGTCTCTGTTGTTCGATCTGTTTTAGTTTCAACTACGTTCATCTGTTCTCAAGACAGTCTACCCTTATGGGTAAATGACACCCAGCATTTTTACACATGCACACACGCGCGCACGCGCACACACCCATGCCACCCAACATGTTGGTTCCAAGAAGCTTCCATCAGCTCACAGGAACACCGCAGTGGGAACCAGGCGCCCTGCCATACTAGATGTGCGTACTTGGAAGAACTTGTACACCCGACACGTGCAATCCTGATGCGTTGTTTTGAACTGTGGCATGTTCTTGCAGTTCCTCTCATGTCCTTGATAAATCAACCTGACAGTAGGGGTGTTGGCTTAACTCTAAGCACATGAAGATGAGACAAGAAAATTTGGACTGTTCTGCAGCTGCAACAAAGCAGGAAATTAAACCCAAAAACTATTTGTTAAAATCTGATTTCAATCCATCTGAGCACGTTCAGCTTTTATCTTTGGTCTCTAGGACCTTGAATGAGGAATGAAAATGGACCAACGTTGTTTCGGGGTTTTTTTTGTTTGAGGTGGACGTGAAGGGCTGGTACCAGTTATTCTGTCAACTCCGAGGGGTGGGGGTCCTTCTTGTCTGTCGTCCTCCACTTATATGAAACAACAGTTTACTGATTAAAGAGCACTTAGGAGCTTAAAAATGTGCACAAGGATGATTTTCCTCAGTATTGTTCCTCCTGTTTGAAGAGAAAAATGAATCAAAGTACTGTCGGAACGCGTTCCTGAATCAGATCAGAAAGTGCACTGGAATTTAGGCTTTGTGTAAAATAAACCGTTTGGACTCTTTTTTTTCTTTGTCTTTAGGGAAAAATGTGTGAACTTTGGTGCAAAAAGGCCACTTCAGAAGAGGGGAATGTTAAATAAGTGCTCCGTAATGATTTTGTAATCCAGTGCACTCGTGTTAACTGAGCTGCGCTTTGACATAAAGTTCATAAAGAAATTCAGGGTTCAATTGTCCGAGCAAATGGCCAGGATCATAACAGAACCTGTCAAAACATTCAGTTAAATCTGCAGGTTACAGATTTCCTTCACCAGGAATCATGTGATGCAGTCCTGGGAAAAAAGTCAATCCTCTTTGTTTCAACTCTAGGGATTTTTGTATCGGGGCATAATGAAAATAATCCGGTCTTTACCAAGTCTCATAATTATTCAGATCTTATCACAAGTGCATAAAACACAACAAACTCCACCGTGGCATGATTGCTTAATCAAATGCAATGTAAAAATGAAAGTCCATGGTTGTTTTTCCTCTTAAACTGAAAGGGCCATTTCCCAGAACCGTTTAGACTCTACTACAGACTTCAGTAAGCATAATAAAATACAAGATTAAAGTTTGAACAAATAGAAAAGACTGAAAATACATGACATTTGTAAGAAAAATTGCCAGGGGAAAACAAGTATTTTCTCCCTTAAAACAACATGGCAGCATGGCTTTGGTTTGCAAACTTGTATCTGAAGGAACGAAAAGACTTGCTTCTGCAAGAACAAAGTACAGGGGCTCAGGCCTCATACTTACCTTGTGCAACATATAGGAGCCGGGATGGGGTAGAGGTAGGGCAGCCAACTTGGGACCTGAAAGTCCCAGGTTCGATCCCCTGGCATTCCCACATGTCGTGGTGTCTCTGAGCAAGGCACCCAATCCCCAATTGCTCCCCGGGTGCTTGCATAGCTGCACAGTTCCACCTGGGTGTATATCTGGTACAGCACTCAAGTGGTTCACTGCCTACTTGACCAACAGAATGTTCTCTGTCATGTTGGATAATCTGTCTTCCTCCACTGCCCCTCTCTCTTGTGGTGTGCCACAGGATTCTATTCTTGGTCCTCTCCTCTTCTCATTGTACATGCTACCTCTTTGGATCAGTGATAGCCAGACATAATCAAAAAAGGCGTTCAATACAAGATCAACTGGACTTTATTTGTTACAGAAAACGTTTCGACCTCTATCCAGAGGGCTTTATCAATTCTATGAACAGACTGTGTGCGAGTGGAGTTATAACAGTCTTAGGAGACACGCACCAACAGACAAGTATCCTTTAAAAAAATCCTGGGTAATCCAGATCACCACCAAAAATTCATCATTTGTTCTTTGTGACAACCAAGGGAATGGAAAATGAAAATCTGTTCATACCCCCAATGTCCCCCGTCTCAGATGAATTTAAAAAGTGAGCATTTGTAGTTTTGGAGATGAGTGTTTTTCTGAACTGAAATTGAACAGAGATTGAAGTAAACCTTAATGTTTTTGGTGCACGATATTCAAGTGGGGAGGAGTTACACTGGGGAGAAGAACAGAGGGAATTATCTTTTTCTTTTCCGTGGCAGCGCTGAATGACGGATCCTGGAGAGTGGAGGGAGATATTTTATCCACCACGGAGCCAGGGAGTGGCCAGTGGTGGCCTTGGCCACCAAAACTTAATCTTCAGCCACCCCAATCACTTCAGGAAACTATACTTTTAAGTATGCTGGTGAAGATTCTCAGTCATCCAGGACATGATAAAATAAATAAAAAAAGGTGTTCAATACAAGATCAACTGGACTTTTATTTATTACAGAAAACGTTTTGACCTCTATCCAGAGGGCTTTATCAATTCTATGAACAGAGTGTGTGCGAGTGGAGTTATAACAGTCTTAGGAGACACGCACCAACATATGTAAATTGCAAGCTGAGGTAACACATACATGTAAATTGACCAATCACACTTTAACAGTAGGGGTTTCTTGAGGTCTCTGACAGAAGACACACAACTGTATGTAAATTGACAAATCACACCTCACAACCCAACAGCAGAGGCTTCTCAAAAAACTTTGCTAGTCTAATTCCCAGACAAAGCACCTCTGCTCCCATCCGGTGTTGTCTGGGAATTAGACTAGCAAAGCTCCTTGGGTGGACCTTGGAGCGTTTTAAATCTAATCTTAAAACTTTTTATTCAGGCAAGCTTTTAATACCCAGTTGTTCTTTGACAATCTATGATTTTATTGTTTGTTTTTAATTTTTAACTGGCTGGGGTTTTTTTTGTCTTAATTGTTTGTTCTTTACTTCTGTATTGTGCAGCACTTTGTGCTCCTTTTGGCTGCTAGAAAGGGCTCTGTAAATAAAGATTGATTGATTTGATTGATTGATTGATTGATTGATTGATTGATTGATTGATTGATCGATCGATCTCGGGTGCGATGGCTTAAATGCAGAGAACTAATTTCGCCATTGTATGAGAACATATAATGATAACACGTAGCACTTTACTTACTTTATGTCAGCACAAAAACATCATACATGTTGAAGGGCACGAAGGTGGAGGGTTAGCGCTATGGGTTTGTTTTACAGATACAGGTCCTGGACACCTTGCAGCCCTTGAACCAACAGGAAACTCCTCTGTGTACCAAAGTTTGTTAGAGTCCAATGTGAGGACGTCTGTCTGAATGCTAAAGCTTTGGACGAAACTGGGTGACATGACAGGACAATGATTTCTAACAGGGCAGCAAATTAAATTCAATTCAGTTCAGGTTATTTATATAGAGCCAAGTCACAACAGAAGTAATCTCAGGACACTGAACAGAAACATTCATATATAAAAATAATAATTTAACATTATTTATCTGAGGAGCAGACTGCTTTGAATTTAACTTCATCACAGACTCTCATCTTGAGCGAGGATGAAGGTGACAGTGGAAAGGAAAATGTCCGTCATGAGGCAGAAACCTTTAGTAGAACCAGGCTCAGGACAAGCGTCCATCTGCTTCGACCTGCTGGGTTTGAGAGGAACAGATACACAATGGCAAGTCAAGAATCGCGTTAAGATAGAAAAAGTATCAAATGAAAATTAATTCAAGTTTAACAATTCATTTATGGAAATGAGGTCAATTTGTTCTCCAGTAGTCTAAGCTTAAGGCAGCATAACAAGCCAACCCTAGCTACATGATTTATCAAAAAGTAAAGTCTTAATCCCAGTCTTCAAACTGGACAATGTGTCAGCCTCACAGACAGAAACTGGAAGTTTGTTCCACAAGAGAGGAGCCTGATAACTGAAAGATCTTTCTCCCATTCTGTTTCTGGAAACTCTAGGGATCGTGAATAAACCTGCAGTCTGAGAGCGAAGTGCTCCATTGGGAAATTTTTAATTAAACTTAAAACGGATGAAAATGAAAGACTTGAGGTAACAACGGTCCAGTCAAAGGCAGGAACTCAAACTATTTGAAATGCTGTACAGAAACAAACACAAGTCTATAAAAAGAAGTGGGGCAAAATTGTTTCTGTATGATGAGTGAGACTAATGAGGTCCTGCAAAATATCACTATTCAATTCAGTTTATTTATATAGCACAAAGTCACAACAGAAGTCATCTCAGAACACTGAACAGAAACATTCATATATAAAAATAATAATTTAACATTGATTATGTGAGGAGCAGACTGCTTTGTGTTTAACTTTGTCGCAGCCTCTCATCCTGAACAAGCATGTAGGCGACAGTTGAACACTACAGAGTTACTGCTGCTAAGAGGCTCTACGAGCTGCTCAACCAGCTGAATTTCACTCTTTTCATTTTGGTTTAATTTGTATTTAACATAAATGACTTTGTAAAGTCTGATGTGTGTTTTTGTACACTTGAGGTTTGGTTACAATATTTTAGAACATGATGAAAACCAGCTCATCTTATTGTGTCCTGATATTGGAAGAGGGTGGACCTTTTTTTTCCCCCTGGATCTCAAAGGAACCTGATAATGAGCTATCACTTCACCACTACTACTATACTGTACCTTCCTAAAACTATATAAATGTGTATGTAACATGTGTGCTACTTCATTATTATTGTCTGTTGGACACTTTGCACAATGAACCAGTATCATTTGATGAGTCGAACTGTAACAGGTCTCTGAAAAAGGACTAAAGAAGTCTTGAACCATTGTTTTTATGTGTTTTCTCACACTCCTCAACCCCAAACTGTTTCTCTGCAGGTTACCTCATCATGACCGACGACTGGTTCTCCGAGTACGTGTATGAGGTGGTGGTAGACAAAAAGTTCCTTTCTTCTGACGTCCTGGACGTGATGCAACGAGATCCCATTGTACTTCCAGCCTGGGACCCGATGGGATCGTTGGCAAATGCCAAGTTTTAGCCTTTGCCTCTGGTCTAATTGACTCCTCCCAGTTCCTCGGCCACTTTTACCTCCAATACTTCCCCAGCATCTCTTTACAGAAGAGCATGTTCTCAAAGGAAAATAAAAATTTTTTTTTTTTTTACTGGACTGCTTGTGGTTTTTGTCTACCTTTCTTCTAAGGATTGTACTGCAATTTTTATTCATAAAGCATACAGTATATGATTATTATTATTATTATTATTATTGTTATTATACACCCATCAAAAAACAGACATGTTCCCACATACCGTACTCTCCGTACGTCTGTAAATTTCCTCTTGTCTGTACCAGAACTTCCGATCCACTTGAGATCATTTTATGAAACTTGCATCATCACTACATGGAGTGTCCGGTAAACATTTCATCACCCCAGCTCTAAGGTCAAGGTCAACATTAAAACAAAGTCTTTGTTTCTCCGGGCTATCACTGTATAGTAATTTGTGCCGTACTCTTGTTCGCTTTATATTTTTAAAAAAAGGGGGTCATAAACCGAGGCTTTCAAAGTTAAACAGTCTTCCTGCCTTTGTAAAGAGGTCTGTTAATCTCAAAGCAGTTGGTGTTCCAGTTGACTTACTGATGACTGACTGTAATCAGAACAGTGTGTCCCATCAGCTGAAGGTGACGTACATGGGAGGTACTGAGCGGACGTCTTTTATGCTGCTGTGAGACTTTAAATGAGGAATGAAGCCCATCTTCAGTGCAACCGGAGGGGTGAGTAGGGTCATTCAGAGATGCAACTATTGACAGTTTTTCTTTTCGTCACAGCCATATGCTGTATTGACAACACTCTGTCTTTGTTGTACAAAGTGAAGTCTAAACCGGAGTACCCTAGAGACGAAAGTCCTGCCGACACTTAGGAGCACAACCTTGGTGTCACATATTCAGAAGTGAAGTCAGAAAAATGCGCAATTATTTTATTTAAAGGGACAGGTAGTAAAACAACTAGCATGCTATACTATATATTTTTAGGGCACTTGTTTTAGTTTAACTTTGACTTCTGTCCGTCTTCTTTTATTCATTTATTTTTACATTTAGAAATGTAGCAAGTGTTTTGAAAAAAATAGCATTTGGAGTCAAGTAAAAAAATGCATTTTAACATGTATTCAAACTGGGTACTTTTAAAAGTGCCTGATCTTTAATATATATATATA
>JBBPBX010007433.1:40162-65327 GCA_038048925.1 Garcialebias charrua
GTATATATATATATATATTAAAAAAATCAAATTCCATATTTTTGGACTATGTAGGAACCATGTGTTCACACAATAAATTAATAATTTATATAAAATTATTAATTTATTGTGGATAGATGTGCATGCATGTAAAAAAAAAATGAGTGAACACATGGTTCCTACATAGTCCAAAAATATGGAATTTGATTTCTGGAAACTGCAGCGGAAGATAAAGTGACACCTTGACTGGAATATTTGTAAGGTCATAAAAGATCAAATGTCAACTGTTTAGTCAACATAAAATCTTACAGGTAATATTTTTAAATTTTGTAATAAATTAGCATTGAAGAAAAACCGTAATTGTATTTTGAAGTATCGAGGTTCATGCTCAGTAATCCAGGTAAAAAAGAAGAAGAAAAAAAACAGTTTGATGATTATAAGATGGTTTCTGGAGTTCTGTTGACTTCTCTGAGGCAGCCATGGCCAAAGTGGTTCAAAACATCGAAGAAGAGCTAGAACACATCACCATCAAACTGGTTGGTCCACTATGTGGGTGTGCTGCTCGTGAGACTGAGTTTGTTGTGGCTCCTTGGACTGAAGAAGTCCTTTGGATGAAGGATGAAACATCTCAATATAAAGAAAAACCATCCAGATGACCTGGCTGAACTTTGTTGGATGTCTTTTGAAGTAGTAGCTGTTTACTTTAACAAAAATAATTGAGTGAATTTTATGACCAGCAATGCACCACAAAGTTCATATGGTCTGAAGGGTTTGATCACCTGAATTATTAGTTATTAAATATACTAATAAGTTGCTATTTTTGTCCACCATCGCAGAGTGAAAGGAAGAAATTGTACCGTCCGTCAGTGTTGAAAGCAACGTCTTTTTTTTTTCAACCTTTATTTATACAGGCTAGCCTCATTGAGCCACGGGGACTCATTTGCAAGAGGGACCTGTTCCAGAGGAACATGTCTGTCTTCTCAAACATTCTTCTTCTTTCAGCTTTTCCCTCTTCAGGGGCCCTCACAGCGAGTCATCCTCCATCTCACTTTGGCCTCTGCGTCCTCTGTCCTCACTCCCAACTACCTCCATGCCCTCTCTAACTTCATCCATATTATCTCCTCTTTGTAGTTTTCTTTTAAACTTTTCCTTTGGTTGCTGACACCCTTTTGTCACAAATCACTCCTGAACTTTTTCTACATCCACTCCATTCTGCCTGGACTCTCTTTTTCACCTCTTTACTGCACTCCCCATTTTCCTGGACAGTGGATCCCAAGTACTTGAAGTCCTGCACCTTTGTGACCTCTGATCCTTGTAGCCTCACTGTTCCACCGGCCTCCCTCTCATTCACACACATGTACTCTGTCTTACTACGGCTGACTTTCATTCCTCTTCTTTCAAGTGAATACCTCCACCTCTCCAAGTTCTCTTCCACCTGTTCCCTGTTCTCACCACATATCACAATGTCATCTGCAAACATCATAGTCCATGGGGATTCCTGCCTGACCTCATCTGTTAGTCGGTCCATCACCAGAGCAAACAAGAAGGGGCTCAGAGCCGATCCTTGATGCACTCCCACCTCCACCTTGAAGCTATCTGTCACTCCTACAGCACATCTCACCACTGTCCTGCTGTCCTCATACATGTCCTGTACCAGTCTAACATACTTTCTGCCACTCCAGATTTCCTCATGCAATACCACACCTCCTCTCTTGGCACCCTGTCATATGCTTTTTCTAAATCCACAAACACACAATGGAGTTCTTTCTGACCCTCTCTGTACTTCTCCATCAACATCCTCAAAGCAAAGATGGCATCTGTGGTGCTCTTTCTCAGCATAAAACCATACTGCTGCTCACAAATGGTCACCTATCGTCTAAGTCTAGCTTCCACAATGCTCTCCCAGATCTTCAATCTGTGGCTCATCAATGTAATTCAACTCAACTTTATTTTGGTAAATTAAAAACATTACAAACAAAAAGAAAACAATGTAAAATGGTAAATCAATCATTTACCAAAAAAGGAATAGGCTGAAGCCAAGGCTTATACTTGCCTACCCTATTCATAGACTCAGCAGTACATGATGACAGTTATCTGTCCACATATATACATAAGTACACATACAAACATTTACTGTATATTTAAATACGCATGTATACATACATTACATACATTCATGGTTACATAATACATATATACTGTACATCTACATAACATCTCCATAAGCTTTTATAATTTTGCATTTTAAGGCTCTTTTGAAGTTCACCAAAAAAGCACATAATTTGAGATCATCACTCAGTTCATTCCACAGTTTCACGCTGATAACTGAAATACATCTAGATTTTACTTTACTTTTCTCTTTATCTTGTTCAAATATTAACAAACCTCGTAAATTATATTTACGCTCTCAACTTAAATAATTTCTGAATTCCAGAGGGAAGACTTTTATTCAGTGCTTTATACATTATTTCCAGTATTTTTATATAAACAATGTCATTAAAATTTTAAGTATTATTTTGAATAAAAAATTTATTTATTGGTTCACAATATCCCACTTTAGTAGGGCATAATCAAGGAAGAGTATATAATATGCAAGCCTTTTACATTTATTAAATCTTTTATTTTAAACAATGTTCCAATAGTTTTTGCAATTTTATTTCTAATATATTCAATATGAGGCTTCCAACTAAGTTTGCTATCCAGAATGATGCCTAAAAATGTTGTCTCATAAACTCTGTCGATTTCAACTCCATTTATATGTAACTTTACATTATTGTAAATCCGATTACCTGAAAATACCATAAATTTAGTTTTTTTTCTCATTTAAAGATAGCTTATCATAATCAAACCACTTTTTTAACTCAGCTAGCTCTTTTTCTACTATTATTATTAATTCATCTATATTCTTTCCAGAAAAGAAAAAGTTTGTGTCATCAGCAAACATAAATTTCAAAATACTGGATACTGTAAAAATCTCATTTAAATAAAGTATAAATAATTTAGGTCCTAGAACTGAGCCTTAAGGAAGACCACATTTTATAGTTGTAATTTGTGACTGTGTTGTTAATTTGTACATATTGTAACCTATTACTCAAATAACTCTTTAACAACTGATGTGTAGCCATATTGTTCACATTTTCCCAGTAGTCAATCATGGTCAAAAGTGTCAAATGCCTTACATAAATCAATGAACACACCCACTGTACTAAGTTTCTGATAAACTGCTGCAGCAACGTGTTCCACAAACTCCATCACAGCTAAAGTTGTGGAGTAGTTGTTCCTAAAACCGTACTGGTGCTCATTTAATATGTTGTTTTTATCAAGGAAGGAGTCCAGCCTTTTTATGAATATTTTTTCCAGAATTTTAGAAAATTGTGGTAGCAATGATATAGGTCTATAATTTGTTAACATTTGTTTATCACCACTTTTGTGGACTGGAAACACCTTGGCTATTTTCATTTTGTCAGGAAAAATTCCAGTTAAGAATGATCTAATACAAATAGTGAGAGGTTTAATAATACTATAAATGACGTCTTTTACCGCAGGACTGCTGCTATTTTAATTCACCACGGATGTCTGGTCGAGGAGGAGGAATAGTGACTGTTTTTAAAAGTTGTTTTGACTGTAAACAGCTGTCTCCATCTTCATTCAGCAGCTTTGAGCACAGCCTGTTTGAACTTGACTCCTCCCACATTACGCTGTGTGTGGCTGTTTATCGTCCCCCCAAATACAACAAGGATTTTATAAATGAGTTCTCAGACTTTTTGGCTGAAATTATGCAAAAATATGACAGATTTCTCATTTGAGGGGATTTCAATATCTCTGTGTGTTGTCCTGATCTACCCATGGTTCAGTCCTTTTCAAACATCGACTCTTTTAATCTTGTGCAGTCTGTGACTTGTCCTACACATGAGCGTGGACACACTCTGGACCTGGTTTTTTCGTGTGGTTTACCTCATCCGCTACCCACTGGTTTTTAATGTAGTGAGTAGTGACCCTGTGTTTTCAGACCACATGCCTGTTTTAGTTGAGATTACCTTGTCCTGCACTAAAGCTAAACTCCGCGCTGCAGCTCGACTCTGTCATGTTCTGAACTCTTCCACTGCTGGTCACTTTTCATCTGCTTTTGTTCAGAACTGTACCATCCCAGAGACCAACAACACCAAGGCCCTCAGCTCATGGTTTCATTCCACCTGCACAATAGTTCTGGATTCTGTGTGTCTGTTACAAATCAAATCTCCTAAAATCAAGTGTGAACCGTGGTTGGACGATAACACTAGGGCGGCCAGGAGAGAGTGTCGCAAAGCCGAGCGCAGGTGGAAATCGAACAAATTACAGGTGTCGTTTCAAATATGAAAGGACTGCTGGCGTCACTATCAAAAAACTATGAAAGATGCAAAAAGAAAATACCTGTTAAATGTGATTGCATCAAACAGTCACAGTCCTCCTGTTCTGTTTAAAGTGATTGGTTCTGTTCTCAATGCACCACAAACTAACTGTATTGAACCCTCACCTGCTGCATGTGAAAACTTTCTAAACTTATTTGTTGAGAAAGTCAATTCCACCAGAGCCCAGATCTCACCTTCTGCTCATGACCCCTCAGTCTCTGTGCCCTGCTCGGCTGTTTTTGACAGCTTTGAACCTGTGACTCTGTCGTCTCTGCAGGAGGTGGTCAGTCACTTGAAGCCAACAGGTTCACCAAGTGATGCTGTTCCTCCTCGTTTACTCAAAGAGGTTTTCATCACTGTAGGTCCTTCAGTCCTGGCTCTTCTGAACAGCAGTCTGTCCTCTGGTGTGGTCCCTGAACATTTTAAACATGCAGCTGTCCAGCCTCTCATTAAGAAACCCACTCTTGACCCCTCTGTTCTTGCTAACTACAGGCCCATCTCCAAACTGCCATTTCTTTCAAAAATGCTCGAGAAGGTTGTGTACAACCAACTATCAGCATATTTGGAAGAACAGAACGTTCTCGAGGTTTTACAGTCTGGTTTTAAATTAGTCTACACAGTACAGAATCTGCTCTTTTAAAGGTTTTTAACAACATATTTTTAGCAACGGACTCTGGTGACTGTGTTGTCCTCCTGCTTTTAGACTTATCATCTGCTTTTGACACAGTGGACCATAACATCTTTTTTTTTTTCTTTCTTTTTTCTTTTTTTTTTCTTTTTAATAATGTATTTTATTCATGTCTACAACATTAGGAAGTTCAACCAAAAAAATTATTCACTGCAATAAAAGCATGAAATTAGAGATAAGGCAGTAAAGGCACCGATAGTCCTAACGAAGGGATCCACTTTGTAAGATCCAACAAAAGTTTCAGTGTGGCTGAAAACCGATGCTCCGAGTCTCGGCTTGTTGTCGTTTTCAGTCAGAACTCACTGAGTTTTACAGTCAACGTCTCCTTCATCTGCTCCCTTCACTTTCTTCAGCTCCTTCAGCAGATCTCGTTGGGTTTCTTGTAGCTGATAATCAGGGTGTTGTTGGCATGTATGAGCCATCGAGCGGCAGCTGGCTTCGATCGAGGTCAGGAATACTAAACTTCTTATACTATTTTTTATTTGAGGTTTTTATGACAATGCATCTGTCAGATGGAACCACTGAGACGCTGAAGACATCTCTGGGGTAGGGAAGGTTACGGATTTGCCACTGAAAGCTGGTTTTTGTGTCTTTACAAATGAAAACCGGATTGGTTAAGCTCTCTTTAATCCCATCTGAGTCCAAAGATGCAGCAAATTTAGGTGGCTCCCCGACTTCTACCTGCCAGGAGCTCTGACCTCCAAGTGCGCTTTTATGGCGCCACTTTCTTACAATGAGTTCATCTGTCTTCAGATCATACTCTTCGGCCATTTCTTTTCCATCTGGAAAGAGGTAATGGATCTTCCTTACTCATTTATTGTTTGTTTTTCCTCGTTGCGCGTACCGTCATGTATTAGCGCCGTTTTCTTTGATAATTTTAGGACATCTATCCAGCTTTGCACTGCCATGTTTCCGAAAGCCGACCATAACATCTTACTTTGTCGTTTGAAGCAATGGGGGTGTCAGCGGTGCAGCACTGAACTGGTTTAGGTCCTACTTAGCGGAGCGTACTTTCTGTATCCACCTTTGTGACCACGTGTCCTCCTCTGCTCCTCTCTTGTGTGGGGTTCCTCAGGGCTCAGTCTTAGGCCCCCTCCTCTTCACGCTGTACCTGCTCCCTCTTGGCTCTATTCTTAGAAAATATAGGATCTCCTTTCATTGTTATACGTATGATACGCAGATTTATGTCCCGCTACAGAAAAAGGACTCCAACTCTCTGGCCCCTCTGTTTTCATGTCTGGAGGACATCAAAGCCTGGATGGCTGTGAACTTCTTAAAGTTTAATGAGGGAAAGACTGAGGTGATGGTTTTTGGAAGCTCCACTGAGACTCCCAATGTCAATGTTGGTTCCTTGGCCCAGTATATCAGACCTATTGTTACAAACTTGGGGGTCAAAGTCAATGCTGGACTAAAATTAGAAAACCACATCAGAGCAGTTGTTAAAACTAGTTTTTTCCATCTGAGGCAGCTGGCTAAGGTGAAGCCAATTCCTACTAATCAACATTTTGAAACAGTAGTTCACTCCTTTGTGACCACTCGGATGGACTACTGTAACGCACTCTATATAGGAATCATAATACTGTTTACATTCTCTGTTTACATTTATTAATACTGTTTACTTTTATTACTACTGCTTACATTTAATTACTACTGTTTACATTTACAGTACACTACTCTAATATCTACACCACTGCTGATACATATACAGTGTGCTCTGAACGGTCTTATTTAGGGATGCCCAATGTGCCTTACTGCATATGCCACTTTTTGCCTCTATAACAACATCAACTACTACCTCATACATATACTGTGCACATTAACTCATACGCTGCTTTGCCACTTTGCAAATGTCAATGCTAGAAACCTTTAGTTTATTTTAGTTATACTTTTTATACTCTTTTTTTTATACTAGTATGCAAAAACTCAGGACAGTATTATGTTCATTAAATGTTTAATGTTTTAGTTTTAGTTTTAGAGTTGGTGTAAATTTTCATACTCTTATACCACTATGCAAAAACTCAGGACAGTGTTAGTTTTACTATTTTATGCTTATGTCTATTATTATATGTTTCAGTGTTTCAATGTTTAGATGTTTACTGTTGCACCGAGGGACTGAGAGAAACGCAATTTCGGTCCTGTGTATGTCCTGTACAGTACATATTGCAGATCTGACAATAAAGTTGACTTTGACTTTGACTTTGACATATCTGTCAGCTTCAGAGGGTACAGAACGCTGCTGCACAACTTTTAACTGGCACACGAAAGTTTGACCACATTACTCCTGTTTTAGCCTCCCTGCACTGGCTGCCCGTACATTCCAGGATTCATTTTAAAGTTCTTTTATTTGCTTTTAAAGCGCAAAATGGTCTTGCCCCGCCCTATCTGTCCGAGTTGCTGCAGCCATACACACCCTCTCGATCCCTCAGGTCATGTGATCAGCTGCTCCTGAGTGTCCCAAAGACAAAACGCAAGCTCAGAGGAGACCGTGCTTTTGCTGTGGCAGCTCCTAAACTGTGGAACAACCTTCCCTTGAACATCAGACAGGCCTCTTCCCTGTCTGTTTTTAAATCTCTTCTTAAAACCCATCTCTTCTCCCTGGCCTTTGACACCATCTGAGATGTTGACTTTTAATCATTTTAATCACTTGTGTTATCTAATTGTATGATTGTTCAACTTTATTATGTGACTTTTAATCATTTTTATTACCTTCCTGTATGATTGTTTTGTTGTGTGTACAGCANATCGCTTCTCTGTTTTTTGCAGATGATGTGGTCCTATTGGCTTCATCAGCTCGTGATCTACAGCTTTCACTGGAGCGGTTTGCAGCTGAATGCGATGCGGCCGGGATGAGGATCAGTTCCTCCAAATCCGAGGCCATGGTCTTGAGCCGGAAAAGGGTAGCGTGCCCTCTCCGGGTCGGGGAGGAGGTCCTGCCCCAAGTGGAGGAGTTTAAGTATCTCGGGATCTTGTTCACGAATGAGGGAAAACTGGAGCGTGAGATCGATAGGCGGATAGGTGCAGCGTCCGCAGTGAAGCGGGCGCTGTACCGGTCTGTCGTGGTGAAGAGAGAGCTGAGTCAAAAGGCAAAGCTCTCAATTTACCGATCGATCTACGTTCCCACCCTCATCTATGGTCATGAGCTTTGGGTTATGACCGAAAGAACAAGATCTCGGATACAAGCGGCTGAAATGAGTTTTCTCCGCAGGGTGTCTGGACTCTCCCTTAGAGATAGGGTGAGAAGCTCGGTCATCCGGGAGGGACTCGGAGTAGAGCCGCTGCTTCTCCACATCGAGAGGAGCCAGTTGAGGTGGCTCGGGCATCTGGTTAGGATGCCTCCTGGACGCCTCCCTGGTGAGGTGTTCCGGGCATGTCCCACCGGGAGGAGACCCAGAGGAAGACCCAGGACACGCTGGAGGGACTATGTTTCTCGGCTGGCCTGGGAACGCCTTGGGATTCCCCCAGAGGAGCTGCTCCAAGTGGCTGGGGAGAGGGAAGTCTGGGCCTCCCTACTTAGGCTGCTACCCCCGCGACCCGACCCCGGATAAGCGGAAGAAAATGGATGGATGGATGGATGATGAAGCAGACAAAGCCTTGGTTTTACAGAGACTCATGTCAAGGTGAACAGTCCACAGTGGAGACAAGAACAAAGTAAAAAGCATCAAACAGACAGAGTCAGGCTGAACAAGTCACTGCAGTCGCTCTCATTCATGTCACATCTTCATGTTGCTGCTTGAAAAGTCAGAGGAGAAACTTCACTTCAAAGCAGACTGGGAATTCACCAGTTTACAACAAGAAATCCAACATGAAATTCTCTTAGTTGTTCTTTGAGGACTTACAGGACTCAGAAACAGTTTTCTTACTTTGTGTCTGAGGGTCCAGGTTCAGGACTGAAGTCTGGAGGTTCACTTTTGGACCAGTCACTCTTCATGGACAGACAGGATCCTGGAGACTTTTCCTTCAGCCGACCTTCCATCTTCTGGTCTTCAGGTGGTCTGAGAGAGAAACCAGTAGAACAAACAAATGAACACGTTCACACACGTACAACTACATGATCGTCTTTGTTCATGTTCAATTTTTAGGTCTGTTTATCTTATGAACCACTGAACAAATCCGCCTCAGAAACTTTTTGTAGATACACCTGCAACTAACTCATTGATGGAGTCAACCTGATTCAAGATGGCCGCCACAGCTAATTGATCCTGGTGCGTTTTCCAGATGTTGAGCTGAGGTTTGTTGTGGTTGTAGCTGAGTCTTCTTCGACACACACTACGAGCTTTGACACAACACACACACTTTTTATTTGCATGCAGCTTAGAGAACAAACTGTTTATATGTACAGACTAATATGGAAACAAGTTCTCTAAACTCTGCATCTTAGCCAAGGTTCAAGAAAAACTGATAAACTCCCAGATCAAAAATTATCTGGACTCATTTAACATCTTACCTCTCCATCAATCTGGTTTCAGGAAAAAACACAGCACAACAACTGCTTCTCTGAAGGTTCTGAATGATGTTGTTGAAGCATTGGATGCTAAGGACTATTGTGCTGCACTTTTCTTAGACCTGTCTAAAGCTTTTGACACTGTGGATCATAACATCCTGTGTCATAAGCTCTCAGAAATCGGTTTCTCTGATCACACCATCGGTTGGTTTTCTAACTATCTTTCCAATCGGATGCAATGTGTTCAACATAACGGTACTTTTTCCAGCTATTTAACAGTTAAAAATGGTGTACCACAAGGCTCAGTTTTAGGACCCACTCTCTTTACAATCTACATAGCTAATGTAGGTCACTGCATCCCTGATGCATCCTTACATTTCTATGCTGATGATACAGTTGTTTACTGCCGAGCTAAAACAGTTGCTAAGGCTTTCCTGTTACTGCAATCTGCTTTTGACATCATCCAGTCAGATTTGTTCCGTCTCAAACTTGTCCTAAATGCTGATAAAACAAAAGGGATGTTTTTTTCAAATAGGAAGGCGGTTCCAGCAGATCCTCCTCTGATTTTTTCTTCAAATGGTGTCCCTATTGAGTTTGTTGATTCCTATAAATATCTGGGTATCCTGATTGATTCACATCTCTCTTTTAAACTCCACGTGGAAAACCTAGTGAAGAAACTGAAAGTTAAACTGGGTTTCTTTTTCAGAAACAGATCATGTCTATCACTGAATGTTAGGAAACGCCTTGTAGTCTGTGACTTTCCTTCCCTCCATTGATTACGGTGACATTCTCTACATGAATGCTCCTACAAGCACCCTGCGGATGTTGGATGTTGTCTATCATGGTGCACTAAGATTCATAACTGGTTGTGATTATCGTACCCACCACTGCACCCTGTATTCACTGGTTAACTGGACATCATTAACCTCACGCAGACTCTTCCACTGGTACATTTTCATCTTTAAATCACTTCTTGGTCTGCTGCCCTCATACATCTCCTCCTACATGTCTTTGCGTGAGTGCAGCTACAGTGTGCGCTCTCAGGACATGATTACCTGCAGTGTTCCGTCAGTGAGGACTGAACTTGGAAAAAGGGCCTTCTCCTACTCTGCTCCTGCTTCATGGAATATCTTACAAAAAGATCTGAAGCTCTCGACCTTGACTTCTCTAAATGGTTTTCAGAATCTGTTGGAATCCTGGCAAAAACCAATGCAGATCTGTTCCTGTCTTTGATTTTATACGTCTACCTTATAATGTTTTGCTAGTTTTTTGATACTTTGTAAAAAAAAAAAAAAAAAAAAACTTTTTTTTTTTTTTCTTCTCTCTTTTGTTTTCTATTGTTTATTGTTTGTTTGTTTATTGTTTATTGTTTAAGGAAATTATACCACTGCTGTTCATTGTTCTTTAGTTTTAGCAGGTCGCTTTCGTAAATGAGCCCTTGAGGTTCAAAAGATTTACCCGACTAAATAAAGGTTGAATGAATGAAAAAAAAGTTGAAGTGTGAGCAGCCAGACTTTCCTGTCATCTTCTAAAATGGTCTTCATCAATAGTTCTCCAGACTTCCTGAAGGTTTTTACACTTGTTTGATTTTTTATTCAGCTTCACTTCTTGTACTTTGAGGAATTATTATTTGTTATTATTTGTCCTGCATGACAGCACATTATATTATTGTCAAAGTAAAGTGAAGAATAGTAGAACAGAAGAAGAAATGTCAGGTCTAAAGACTATACGTAGTAAAATGTGAACATCAAAACATCTTTTTAGGACCAAGACCCAACTGTCAAACCAAGGCCTGGAGCAAAAAATGACACTGAGATCATTTTAATAATCATTCTCTTTTAAAAAGGATTTGAGAAATGAAGAAGAGAGAAAATGAAGAGTGTAACAAACAGATGGTCACAGTGAGATCTAAATATGTGACAGAGGACACGAGAACACAGAATGAACAGTTTTTACATTGAAACAACAGTTTTTGTCTTAAAAGACCAACAAAAACTCAGACATGAACAAATAAATACAAACATGTTCAAACTGCAGCATAGATGACTTATCTAACCTTTTTTCATTGTGTTGAACTCCAGCTGCTAACAACAAAAATATTACATCTTAAAATATCAGATTTTATATTTTTATTTGTTTGAAGTCAGAACCAGGCACGAGGGAACACAAGCCAGTGTATCTCTGGTTCTGGTCCAAAGCCCGGGTAAATGTTGAGGGTTGTGTCAGGAAGGGCATCCGACAGAAAACAGTTTTGTCGAGGCCCGTGTTAACAACGACCACCACCGTGCTGTTGACAAACAGGGTGCTGGTAGAAATTGTGCTGCTGTTAGTGGAAGATCACGAGGAGGGAAACGTGTCAGGAGACAGAGGAAGAAGAGGAAAGTCAAGAATGTAGGACTGAGGGTGGACACTCTAAATGTGAGGTCCAATAAATATTTAAGCAACAATAATAAATGAGTTGAACGTTTTATAAGATTATTAAGAAGTTAAAGTGTGACAGAGACAGCAGTCACTTTAATGCTGGACACTTTTAATAAAGCTCTGAGAAAATAAAGTGACATTCTGAACAAATTGAACTGTGGTCTCATTCTACAGCTCATCAATAATAACAGAGATCATTTCAGACATTTGACTGTAGAATATTAGTTTCATTCATTTATAAAACCTCCTCACTGTGTTCTGTACAGACTTTTTTATGAAGCTTTCAATAACAAACACACTTTTTTATCAACTACTTTCACTTCAGTGTTGTTCAAAAACTCCCAAAGCTCATGTGTTTTTATTTTACGACTCTTTCACTGCAACATATTTAATATTTATTTATTTTAAATAACAGGTGAAACTGTGTGACTGCAGCAGAAGAAGAAGTTCCTGTTCTCATGATATGTCAACAGTTTTTTAAACATATAAGTATTTTAAATATTTAAATATAAAACTCATTCATTCTATTAATCTCCATTACTCTGATTGTGGAGCAACATCATTTACGAGTTGTCCCTGAATGCACCGTGAAGCTGTAACAACCTGTGTAGAAGTGAAACATTTGTTCAAGCAGTCTGACTGCAAGTTCTTTCCAGCTGTTTGACTTTCATTCAACCTTTATTTAGACAGGTTAATCCCACTGAGCCTCAAGGACTCATTTACAAGAGAGACCTGATTTATTTAACAAAGAGTGATGACAACAGTGGACAACAACAACAACAACAACAACAACAACAACAACAACAACAACAACAACAACAACAACAACAACAACAACAACAGACAATCATAAAAGAGGCATACTGATTTATTTATTTAACAAATTAGCATAAAATGTCAACCAAAAGGACAGTCAAAAGGAAAAAAAGTTGCATGCATTTTATATACAGTCTTGGGGAAACAGTAATACATTGTAAGCACTGCCCTCTGGTGGCCAAACTGTGCAACAACAGAGACCATATAAACATATTTGAGTGTGCAAAATATGCAGATAACAAATAAAATGGCATAAACAAAACAAAATGACTCAATAGCATTTCTGTTGTAACAAAAAAAATGTAAACCAACACCTCAATACCTTAAAGTGGAGTTATTCAACTAAAGTGGAAAATATAAATCTACCACCCACAGTGTTAGATATTTATGTAAACTGGCCCTGGGGTTGTTGATCTGCTCAGAGACGGGATTATAATGAAATTATGACCCGGTGGTTCTGACTAGGTTAAACTGGGCCAGCAGCTCTAAAGAGTCTCCCATGGATTCAATGTCTGTCAATGAACAGTTTATTTTGCTTGTTACATCACGTAGAAAGGCTGAACTGTCTCACATTTTTCCAGATCACGCGCCCTCAAAACGTGACAGGAAAACTCCCCTTCTGCGAAGGGCGGGGCCTAGGCCCATAAACCAGTAATGACCATATCAAAAAACAACAAGACTTTATTTGTAACAGAAGACGTTTTGTTTCTGTATTGAACGCCTTTTTTGATTTATCATGTCCTGTACGACTGAGAATCTTCACGCCTTTTTTTATTTATCATGTCCTGTACGACTGAGAATCTTCACCAGCATAGTTATGATGACACGGATTATTTTAACACAATTTATAAACTCAATTCACGTTTCCTTGATTTATTTAGTAAGAGTTGCCACTTCTGAGGGAGATCAGACCAGGGGGACGATGGAGGTGGGTCCTGGGTCCCAAGAGGAAGTCTCCGGGGGCCTGAACCAGCTCCTCGTCTTAACTGGTTTTCCATGTGAAGCTTCAGAGATGCGAGTCGACCAAGACACTCAAAATATTTACAAGATACTCAAAATATTTACAGGAATCAATAAAGTCAACAGAGACACCATTTGAGGATCAAATCAGAGGTAGAACTGCTGGGACTGACTTCCTGTTTGAATAAAACATCTCTTTGGGTTTAGTTTGACAGAACACACACACACCTACACACACAAAGCCTCTCCACGTCATAAAATCTCCTGAAATAAAGTTTAAACTCACCCAGTTCAGTGTCTAAATGTCTCCGTGTGTTCCTCCGTCTAAAATGGCGCTGACTCAAAGTTAGTTTCACTTTCTGTGGGGCGGATCGATCCCAATATCGATATCAACGAGATCGATACATTAGCTTCAGTTCCTCTCCTCTATGCACAGCCGCACGATATCTATGATATCATATCACATTGATATCTCTATGGTGGCCGACGGGTGCAAACGCATGTATGATGCTAACTCAAAAACACGCAAACATAAGGCGCTGACGAGCCGTAGTTCCGCCATCTTGGTACGGTCGCCCGTTCTACTCAGTGTAACCTGTTTAACAGGAACATGTATCTGCGTGTTTAATCTGTCATAACTCGCTGAATACTAAACTCATCCTCACAATTTTTTCCCTCTGCAAATGTTAAGCGTACAGTCATTAATGCTGAACACATGGTTCAGTGTATTTAAATATTCTTGTTGGGGTTAACATTAACACTAATAAAATATTATTATAAGTTTAGCAAAACTAACAGTCACTGATTTTATATATTATATATAAAATCAATAAGATCAACCTTTATTGATAGAGAAAAGGACAAGAAAGCCTTTGCTGCCTCTCAGCTTGGAATGCCTTGCACGCTGAATTAAAACTGACAGAACTTGTTACTTTGAATGCTTTTTGCAAACTTTTAAAAAACCAACAAAAGATAGCTTGTCAACAGTGCCTGTGTTTTTGATCTTAAATTGTCATTGTTTTAAATTATTTATTACAATTATTGCCATTTACTGTTATACTGTATGTTTTATATATATTTTTTATACATTTCTGAAGTCTTATTCTAAACTTGTTACTTGTTTTTTTTATGATGCGTGCTGCTGCCTGTTCTAGATTCCCTTGTGAAACAGGTCTTGATCTCAATGGGGTTTTATCTAGGGATGGGGCAGATCCGATCCAGTATCGGTATTGGTATCCGATACCAGCCTTGTTTACATATCGGATTTTCAGAGCAGAGACTGCCATCTTTCCGATCCATGATACACTGCAGTTGTCTTCAAACTATGGAATGGATTTCCTGAACGGAGGCGTGTTTTATGAGCCCAGAGTAGTAAGACCCGCCTCACATTCAGGAAATCCATTTCCTAGTTTGCCCCTTGCAGCCAGGTAAAACGTGAGTAAACACAGAGAGGACTGGAGGACTGTGGCTAACGGCTAACCAACTTTTCATCTTGGCATCAGAGTCGGTCAGAGTTTATTGATTTTTGCATGTCCGCGAACATGTCTGCTGTGTGGATGTGTTTTACTCTTGAAGCACCGCAAAGCAAGACAGCAGCGACGTGTACGTGTCTGCAGAGCCGCGTGCGTGTCTGCAGAGCCGCTGTACAGAGAGGAGGAAGCTCCGTCGCGTCATATAATACCACAAACGTGATGAAACATTTGAAAAAGACCACAGTAAAGAGCATGACGATTGTTTAGCCCGGCGGGAGAAAGACAAACGGAGCCGACAGAAATCACTTCTGGACTCGTTTCAACAGCAAGGTAAACTTCCGCTGGACAACGTGAAAGCTAAAGGGATAACCCAGAAACTGCTAAACAACTTGTCAGGAACACTGTCAGCCAACCTGTGGGGTTTGCTGGAAAAGATTGTGACTTTGCTGGAACCCTTTGAGGAGTTAACCAGAGAAATCAGCTCAGCGAGCTCCTCTGCAGCTGATGTGATCCCAGCGTCACCATTTTAAACAGCTGCTCGCTGATAACAGTGTGGACAGTGGCATCAAAACTTTGAGAAGCAGCCTCCTCCAAGCTGTCAGCAGGTGATTCCATGACATCCAAAGTGAACCCCTGTATGCTGTTGGACAGGTGAGGCATATTTTTGAATGTCTTGTAAATGTCTCCAAAGCTCTGTGGGATTATGAAAAACAAAAGGCTGAGCTGTGGCAGCCATCTTAAACTGGATGTACTTTAAAAGTCAACCAGTCGTAGAGAGCCCTTCAGTGATTATCTCTTGAAAGTTTAATCAAAATCTGTCCAGCGGGTCATGAGATATTTTGCTAACAGACGGCACCATTGATTCCAAATAAATAACGTTATAATTTTAAAGAAAGATCTTATGCATTCTACTAGTCCCTTGAATATGCTTTGGGAATGAGTCTCAGCTACTACCACACCACATTTCATCTACATTTTTTGTCAAATTGACTGAGTTGTAGTCAATTTTGTGTTGTATAAGTTCAGTTAGCTGTGGCAGCCATCTTCAAATGGATGTACTTTAAAAGTCAACCAGTCGTAGAGAGCCCTTCAGTGATTATTTCTTGAAAGTTTAAACAAAATCTGTTCAGTTGTTCATAAGATATTTTGCTAACAGACAGATGCAGAATACAAACATAATTGTTGACTTTTGGAAGCATGTGATGAAAAAGAGACTGGGTGAAAGTAACTACAGTACTTAAAAGTACCGGTAGTTAGTTACACGTTTTGTGTTAGCAGAATTTGCACAGCCAAGAGAAGATTAATCTTCTCTCTAAGTACAGTGTATACAAATACTGTATATTTATGCATGCCCAAAAAGGCAACTTGAGGTAAGTTTTATTAATGTTGGATAAGTTTCTTAGTTACAATTAAATCCTGCTAACACAAAACGTGTTTTTTTATTCCTTGCTTTAAAGTGGATATTAGTGGCTGAGGCTGTAATAATTTATTACAGCCTCATAAGGCACCTGAATGGTATCGGATCGGAAAAGTATCGGTATCGATCGATACCCAGTTTTAAAGTATTGGTATCGGATCGGAAGTGAAAAATGTGGATCGGTGCATCCCTAGTTTTATCTGGTTAAGTAAAGGTTTAATATTAATACAGGTTAGTTCCATTGAGCCACGAGGGCTCATTTACAAGAGAGATCACCTGGATTTTAACAAACAGTGATGACAACAGTACATAACAATTATTTTTAAATTGTAAAACAAACAAACAAACAAAACTTAAATTGTATGAATCATTTGTGAAAGTCTATTGTTGTCGTTGTTATCACTGTCTTATTATCTTGTGCTGCCTGCTCTGTTCCACTCTCTTCACGGACGATGTTGTGACGGTGGACATCTTTGGAGGTTGAAGCTCCATGAATCAGCCTCTCTGCAGCTCTCAGCACCTTCACTGTGTCTTGAGGGAATCACTGAGCTGCCGTTGGTCTTCACAGTTAGAAGGTGGTAGCTCTCGTCAAATGATCATCTCCAGCATCATCTTGTTCATGTCAGACTTTTCATCCACTGAACTCAGTCACCTGCAAACATCAGGAGGACAAGAAGCTCTTTAACACATCTGGAAGGAAACAAGTGAGATTTTAATATGGCCATGACCAATATGAGAAGATCACTGGTTCAACTCCTGGTGTCGACAACAACAAAATGTGGGTGGAAAAGGTGAAACACCCACAGCTGACTCCACCCTCATTCACCCCCTCTGGGCCCCTGAGCAAGGCCCTTAACCCCCACCATCTGCTCCTAAACAGGTCTCTCTTGAAAATGAGTTCTCATGACTCAATGAGACTACCTATATAAATAAAATGAGACTACTGTATAATACATAGAATGAGACTACTGTACAGTATAAATAAAATGACACTACCTGTATAAATAAAATGAGACTACTGTTTAAATAAAATGAGACTACCTGTATAAATAAAATGAGACTACTCTATAAATAAAATGAAACTACTGTATAAATAAAATGAGACTACTCTATATATAAAACAAGACTACTGTATAAATAAAATGAGACTACTGTATAAGTTATAAATAAGATGAGACTACCTGTATACCGGTAAATAAAATGAGACTACTGTACTGTATAAATAAAATGAGACTACTGTATAAATAAAATGAGACTACTGTATAAATCAAATGAGACTACTGTATAAATCAAATGAGACTACTGTATAAATCAAATGAGACTACTGTATAAATAAAATGAGACTACGGTCTAAATAAAATGAGACTGCTGTATAAATAAAATGAGACTACTGTATAAATAAAATGAGACTAATGTATAAATGAAATGAGACTACAGTATAAATAAAATGAGACTACTGTATAGATAAAATGAGACTACTGTATAAATAAAATGAGACTACTGTATAAATCAAATGAGACTACTGTATAAATCAAATGAGACTACTGTATAAATAAAATGAGACTACTGTATAAATAAAATGAGACTGCTGTATAAATAAAATGAGACTGCTGTATAAACAAAATGACACTACTGTATAAAAAAAATCACACTACTGTATAAATAAAATGAGACTACTGTATAAATAAAATGAGACTACTGTATAAATAAAATGAGACTGATGTATAAATCAAATGAGACTACTGTATAAATAAAATGAGACTGCTGTATAAATAAAATGAGACTGCTGTATAAACCCCTATGATGAGTGCAATAAATGGACAATATGTTCCCTCGCCCGGACGCGGGTCACCGGGGCCCCACTCTGGAGCCAGGCCCGGAGGAGGGGCACGTTGGCGAGCGCCTGGTGGCCGGGCTTTTACCCATGGAGCTCGGCCGGGCACAGCCCGAAGAGGAGACGTGGGTCCCCCTTCCCATGGGCTCACCACCTGTGAGAGGGGCCAAAGGGGTCGGGTGCATTGTGGAATGGGTGGTGGCCGAGGGCGGGGACCCTGGCGGTCTGATCCTCGGCTACAGAAGCTGGCCATTGGGACATGGAATGTCACCTCTCTGGTGGGGAAGGAGCCTGAGCTAGTGTGTGAGGTTGAGAGGTTCCGGCTAGAAATAGTCGGACTCACCTCAACGCATGGCTCTGGCTCTGGAACCAGTTTCCTTGAGAGGGGTTGGACACTCTTCCACTCTGGAGTTGCCCCTGGTGAGAGGCGCCGAGCAGGAGTGGGCATACTTGTTGCCCCCCATCTCGGTGCCTGTACGTTGGGGTTCACCCCGGTGAACGAGAGGGTAGCCTCCCTTCGCCTACGTGTGGGGGGACGGGCTCTGACTGTTGTTTGTGCCTATGCGCCAAACGGCAGCGCAGATTACCCACCCTTTTTGGAGTCCTTGGAGGGGGTATTGGAGGGTGCGCCTCCTGGGGACTCCCTTGTTCTGCTGGGGGACTTCAACGCTCACGTGGGCAATGACAGTGAGACCTGGAGGGGTGTGGTTGGGAGGAACGGCCCCCCTGATCTGAACCCGAGCGGTGTTCTGTTGTTGGACTTCTGTGCTCGTCATGGATTGTCCATAACGAACACCATGTTCAGGCATAAGGGTGTCCATATGTGCTCTTGGCACCAGGACACCCTAGGTCGCAGTTCGATGATCGACTTTGTTGTCGTCTCATCTGATCTGCGGCCGCATGTCCTGGACACTCGGGTGAAGAGAGGGGCGGAGCTGTCAACTGACCACTACCTGGTGGTGAGTTGGCTCCGATGGTGGGGGAGGATGCCGGTCAGACCTGGCAGACCCAAACGTATTGTGAGGGTCTGCTGGGAACGTCTGGCAGAGTCTCCCGTAAGACGGAGCTTTAACTCCCACCTCCGGGAGAGCTTTGAACACGTTCCGAGGGAGGCGGGGGACATTGAGCCCGAGTGGGCCATGTTCCGCGCCTCTATTGTCGAGGCAGCTTATCAGAGTTGTGGCCGCAAGGTTGTTGGTGCCTGTCGTGGTGGCAACCCTAGAACCCGGTGGTGGACACCGGCGGTGAGGGATGCTGTCAGGCTGAAAAAGGAGTCCTATTGGGCCTTTTTGGCCTGTGGGACCCCGGAAGCAGCAGATAGATACCGGCAGTCCAAGCGGCATGCGGCTCGGGTGGTTGCTGAGGCAAAAACTCGGGCGTGGGAGGAGTTCGGAGAGGCCATGGAGAATGACTTCCGTACGGCTTCGAGGCGATTCTGGTCCACCATCCGACGTCTCAGGGGGGGAAAGCGGTACGCGACCAACACCATTTATGGTGGGGATGGCGTGCTGTTGACCTCAACTCGGGATGTTGTGAGTCGGTGGGCGGAGTACTTCGAAGACCTCCTCAATCCTACTGGCACGTCTTCCACTGAGGAAGTGGAGCCTGGGGACTTTGGGTCGGGCTCTCCAATCTCTGGTGCTGAGGTCGCCGAGGTGGTTAAAAAGCTCCGCGGTGGCAAGGCTCCGGGGGTGGATGAGATTCGTCCTGAGTTCCTTAGGGCTCTGGATGTTGTGGGGTTGTGTTGGCTTACGCGACTCTGCAATATCGCGTGGACATCGGGGGCAGTTCCCTTGGATTGGCAGACTGGGGTGGTGGTTCCCCTATTCAAAAAGGGGGACCGTAGGGTGTGTTCCAACTATAGGGGGATCACACTCTTAAGCCTCCCTGGTAAGGTCTATTCAGGGGTTCTGGAGAGGAGGGTCCGTCGGATAGTCGAACCTCGGATTCAGGAGGAGCAGTGTGGTTTTCGTCCTGGTCGTGGAACACTAGACCAGCTCTACACCCTCAACAGGGTCCTGGAGGGTGCGTGGGAGTTTGCCCAACCAGTTTACATGTGCTTTGTGGACTTGGAAAAGGCATTCGACCGCGTCCCTCGGGGGCTTCTGTGGGGGGTACTCCGGGAGTATGGGGTACCGGGCCCTTTGATACGGGCTGTTGGGTCCCTGTACGACCGGTGTCAGAGCTTGGTCCGCATCGCTGGCAGTAAGTCAGGCTCGTTCCCTGTGAGAGTTGGACTCCGCCAAGGTTGCCCTTTGTCACCGATTCTGTTCATAACTTTTATGGACAGAATTTCTAGGCGCAGCCAAGGTGTTGAGAGGATCCGTTTTGGTGGCCTTAGAATCGCTTCTCTGTTTTTTGCAGATGATGTGGTCCTATTGGCTTCATCAGTTCGTGATCTACAGCTTTCGCTGGAGCGGTTTGCAGCTGAATGTGATGCGGCCGGGATGAGGATCAGTTCCTCCAAATCCGAGGCCATGGTCTTGAGCCGGAAAAGGGTAGCATGCCTTCTCCAGGTCGGGGAGGAGGTCCTGCCCCAAGTGGAGGAGTTTAAGTATCTCGGGGTCTTGTTCACGAATGAGGGAAAACTGGAGCGTGAGATCGATAGGCGGATAGGTGCAGCGTCCGCAGTGAAGCGGGCGCTGTACCGGTCTGTCGTGGTGAAGAGAGAGCTGAGTCAAAAGGCAAAGCTCTCAATTTACCGATCGATCTACGTTCCCACCCTCATCTATGGTCATGAGCTCTGGGTTATGACCGAAAGAACGAGATCTCGGATACAAGCGGCTGAAATGAGTTTTCTCCGCAGGGTGTCTGGACTCTCCCTTAGAGATAGGGTGAGAAGCTCAGTCATCCGGGAGGGACTCGGAGTAGAGCCGCTGCTTCTCCACATCGAGAGGAGCCAGTTGAGGTGGCTCGGGCATCTGGTTAGGATGCCTCCTGGACGCCTCCCTGGTGAGGTGTTCCGGGCATGTCCCACCGGGAGGAGACCCAGAGGAAGACCCAGGACACGCTGGAGGGACTATGTTTCTCGGCTGGCCTGGGAACGCCTTGGGATTCCCCCAGAGGAGCTGCTCCAAGTGGCTGGGGAGAGGGAAGTCTGGGCCTCCCTACTTAGGCTGCTACCCCCGCGACCCGACCCCGGATAAGCAGATGAAAATGGATGGATGGATGGATGCTGTATAAACAAAATGACACTACTGTATAAATAAAATGAGACTACTGTATAAATAAAATGAGACTGCTGTATAAATCAAATGAGACTACTGTATCAATAAAATAAGACTACTGTATCAATAAAATAAGACTTCTGTATAAATAAAATGAGACTACTGTATGAATAAGATGAGACTACTGTGTAAATAAAAAGAGACTACTGTATAAATAAAATGAGACTACTCTATAAAAAATGAGACTATAAATAAAATGAGACTACTGTATGAATAAAATGAGACTACTGTATAAATAAAATGAGACTACTGTATAAATAAAAAGCGACTACTCTATAAATAAAATGACACTACTGTATGAATAAAATGAGACTATAAATAAAATGAGACTACTGTATGAATAAAATGAGACTACTCTATAAAAAATGAGACTATAAATAAAATGAGACTACTGTATGAATAAAATGAGACTACTGTTTAAATAAAATGAGACTACTGTATAAATAAAATGACACTACCTGTATAAATAAAATGAGACTACTGTGTAAATAAAATGAGACTACTGTAAAAATAAAATGAGACTGCAGTATAAATCAAATGAGACTACTGTATCAATAAAATAAGACTACTGTATAAATAAAATGAGACTACTGTATAAATAAAATGAGACTACTCTATAAATAAAATGACACTACCTGTATAAATAAAATGAGACTACTGTATCAATAAAATAAGACTACTGTATCAATAAAATAAGACTACTGTATAAATAAAATGAGACTACTGTATGAATAAAATGAGACTATAAATAAAATGAGACTACTGTATGAATAAAATGAGACTACTCTATAAAAAAATGAGACTATAAATAAAATGAGACTACTGTATGAATAAAATGAGACTACTGTATAAATAAAATGAGACTACTCTATAAATAAAATAACACTACTTGTATAAATAAAGGGTAAATGAAAAATAAAGATTAAAACAGAAATACTCACATCATTAGGCCGTTGTTGTGGGTGTGCACATTCCTGAGACAGACCAGCTCCATCTTTTGTTCAGGTTCCTGTAGTTCTGCAGTTTTCAAGCTGAAATGAAAAAACAATGAATTTAAACTTGAACTTTTAACTAAATTTAAACTTTACAGTTTATAACCTGTACATATAAACACATTGAGGTATCTCACCTTGTGACTGACAATATGCAAACCCAGGGGGGAAAAAAAACACAAGAACTGCCATGAGTTTGTCAAAATGACAATTCTTCCATTAGGTGTCTTGAGCCTGGGGGTGGAGATCTTTGTTTGTGGGTAAACATCCCCTCCTGAGAATCTTCTCCCAGCATATCTTCTCCAGTAGGTCAAAACAAAGGATCCCCCTCACACAGAGAACATTCAATTTACATACACCCCCCACAAATTACCCCACATTCCAACAGCATTTTGCTTCTACAGAGAGTTGCTTTCACCAGAGACTTATTGCTCTGTAGGTGGGGGGGGGGTTCTTACAAGCTTTGATCAAAAATAATGTTACACTGAATTTTATTTTTTTATTTTTTTTCATTCAACCTTTATTTAGTCAGGTAAATCTTATTGAGCCTCGAGGCCAATGAAACACATACATTAAACAATAAACAATAGAAAAGTAGCAAAAACATCCATCCATCCATCCATCCATCCATCCATTTTCGTCCGCTTATCCGGGGTCGGGTTGCGTGGGTAGCAGCCTAAGTAGGGAGGCACACACTTCCCTCTTCCTCTCTTCACCACGACAGACCGGTACAACGCCTGCTTCACTGCGGAAGTCACAGATACAAGGTGTTTCCTAGCATTCAGTGTTAGACATGACATGTTATAATAATAATAATAATAATAATAATAATGAATTCAATTTATAACGCATCTTTCATCCATCCATCCATCCATCTTCTTCCGCTTATCTGGGGTCGGGTCGCGGGGGTAGCAGCCTAAGTAGGGAGGCCCAGACTTCCCTCTCCCCAGCCACTTGGTGCAGCTCCTCCAGGGGAATCCCAAGGCGTTCCCAGGCCAGCCGAGAAACATAGTCCCTCCAGCGTGTCCTGGCTCTTCCTCTGGGTCTCCTCCCGGTGGGACATGCCCGGAACACCTCCCCAGGGAGGCGTCCAGGAGGCATCCTAACCAGATGCCCGAGCCACCTCAACTGGCTCCTCTCGATGTGGAGAAGCAGCGGCTCTACTCCAAGTCCCTCCCGGATGACTGAGCTTCTCACCCTATCTCTAAGGGAGAGTCCAGACACCCTGCGGAGAAAACTCATTTCAGCCGCTTGTATCCGAGATCTTGTTCTTTCGGTCATAACCCAAAGCTCATGACCATAGATGAGGGTGGGAACGTAGATCGATCGGTAAATTGAGAGCTTTGCCTTTTGACTCAGCTCTCTCTTCACCACGACAGACCGGTACAGCGCCCGCTTCACTGCGGACACTGCACCTATCCGCCTATCGATCTCACGCTCCAGTTTTCCCTCATTCGTGAACAAGATCCCGAGATACGTAAACTCCTCCACTTGGGGCAGGACCTCCTCCCCGACCCGGAGAGGGCATGCTACCCTTTTCCGGCTCAAGACCATGGCCTCGGATTTGGAGGAACTGATCCTCATCCCGGCCGTATCACACTCGGCTGCAAACCGCTCCAGTGAAAATTGTAAATCACGAACTGATGAAGCCAGTAGGACCACATCATCTGCAAAAAACAGAGAAGCGATTCTAAGGTCACCAAAACAAATCCTCTCAACACCTTGGCTGCGCCTAGAAATTCTGTCCATAAAAGTTATGAACAGAATCGGTGACAAAGGGCAACCTTGGCGGAGTCCAACTTTTACCGGAAACGAGCCTGACTTACTGCCGGCAATGCGGACCAAGCTATTTATATATATATATATATATATATATATATATATATATATATATATATATATATATATATATATATATATATATATATATATATATATATATATATACAGGTAGTCCCCGACTTACGAGCGCTCTGACCTACGAGCATCCGGACTTACGAGCTGGCAAATTTTTGGAAAAAACGCAAAAAATACTGAGTTTTTCTGTGTTTTTTCACCACAGTCCGTTAGCTAAACTTGTGGACACACGTTTCCGATCATTTTTATGCACTCATAAGCGGTTTTTCGATGAAAAACGAGTGTTTGTAGTCGCGCTAGCAAAACCGTTCCAACTTACGAGCGAAATTCCGGACTTACGAGACACGTGGCGGCCGTTCCAAATTACGAGATTTCCATGTTACGAGCGCCTCGTTGTAACGGAACTCGCTCGTAAGTCGGGGACTACCTGTATATATATAATATATATATATATACTTATAAATATATATATACATATATACATATATAATATATACATATATATATATACATATATATATATACATATACATATATATATATATATATATATATATATATATATATATATATATATATATATATATATATATATATATATACATATATATATATCTATATATATACATATATATATATATATATATATATATATATATATATACATATATAT